>VOQZ01001923.1:0-158460 GCA_008079305.1 Phytophthora palmivora
TACATGTGTCCTGAGCAGCATTGTGGTGGGCAGAGCGAGAGATTCCGTTGCGCGGGGGATTGTAGCTACGAGTAGCGCTGTAATACTGTTTCGTTTATGAGCGTGACGATGCTGTGGTCCCGGGTATTTATCGGTTAAACTTCAACTCGAGGTGTGTTTACCGTCACGACCTCCGGCGTACTCAGATGAAGCTAATCCAGTGGTGTGTCCCGATCGAGTACTATGTGCAGATGTTGTGGTCAAGTGTTGCTTTGTGCAATCTCTGCGGTTGCGATATTTCTTTGATCTCGGTATTTGCTTGGTGCTCGATGGCGGCTTTCGAAACTTGGCATTGCACTCATAAAAGACCTTTTGCAATGAGTGCGCCGATGGCGTTTGAGCGATGTAGAAAAATACGTTTTCTCGTGGAGCAGCAGCAGCACCGTGACGCCACGTTCGATGGATAAAGTGACACACGGAGGATGCAATGTTTGCAACGTTGTGTATTATGAATGGATTACTTTCGTGGGATTGTATCTGTCAAATTCAGTCTTTTGAGTGCACCGATCATCGCTCGGCGAATCAGTTGCTGATCTTGGTTGGACAACTTCTCCGAATACGGCAGCACCGACACTGCGTGACAAAAGGTTTGTCATCAGTTGAAGTTGTCACCATGTTGAACTGCGCTCGTCGACTACTTCTCGACATCAACCTCGACATGAGTCTCTTGTAGATATCGGTGGCACTCATCCTCAGTAGGGATCATGTCTTCAGATTGGAAGCTTCGAGTGACGTGCTGGTGGCTTCATATCAACGTAGCTCGATCGGTTCGGGTGCAACCTTGATTGATAGCGCGGTGGTGACATCAATGGAGAAGCTTAAAAGGTTTGGTTGTACATTACGGAGATGCTGGTGATGAATGGACAAGTTGAACGTTGGGACGTTGTGCATAGCGTGAAGATTTTTTTGTGCGTGTGGCGAAGTGAGGTTTGTCGTTCGCTGCAGTCAAATTCAGCTCAGGATCAGTTGAACGATTGTGTTCATCTGTCATCATTGCGAATTTTACTGTCTGCCGTCTTGCTGTCTTGCTGTCACTATATCACCTACTGAATGAAACGATGCTGTACCTGGTTGAAGTCACTGCGAGGGCGACAATAGTGGAGACTACCGTCGGTGGCGTGCATCTGAGCTGATTCTCGAGTATCATAAGTCATGGGTCATGACCACGCTCGCTACCGATTGCAGTGCTGTGACGTCTGATTGGAGTAGATATATCTCGTGCTTGCGTTGACAATCAGGAGTGTTTTCTGCAAGCGTCATCGGAAATGCAACGCTTTCATCAGATTGAGCACGACAATTTCACTTGCACAACCAGCACTACTCAGAAGCAACGCATGCAGCACGAGTTGTGGTAGTCATTCCTGCCAGCAAAGTTCAAGTATGATCGTGTACGAGCTCGATGTCTGTGGTTGGGACGCATTCGTCAAATCGACGCCAAGCACGCACACCTGACAAGTGTCGATGACTACTCAACACTACGCTCATTGCTGCCAGACTGACAATGCTCGGACGTGACTAAGATCGCTGTCAGTGTCCAGAGCCCAAGATGGTTTGTGCGTCGTCTCCAGACGTGAAATGTACTGCCATGGTGCTGTGTTATTGCTTTCAAGACTCCTCGAAATGTTTTTCCAGGTGATTGACAACCATGGCCTATGTGTATCCTTGTACCTGTTGTCAACACAATGTCATGGCGGTTCGAAGTTCTACCAAGATTCCTACATAACGTCGTTGAACACGCAAACTGTGCGACTGCGTCGAGGTGGTGACAAGTGCTCTCACCACTGCTGCGATAGGAGACGATGACGGATGGTGTCAACACGGATGTCCTAGTTGATTTACAGCAACAATGATATGTAGACGAAAGCCATGTTGAAGTGGCATCTCACCAATACAGGTCAAGAAGTTTTCAAACGTGTACATTACTACTTATCAACCTACGCAATCTATGCCGTGCGACTCACTCGACCCGCTGGGCTATCGTCTCGACAGCTTAGTTGCCGCCAATGAGCTGCTCGATGAACTCGTAGAACGAAAACTCGGGCGCGCCGAGGCCGACGCTGTAGATGAAGCGACTGGCGAGCTGCGACGCGAAGAACGCGCGCGTGTAGCTCTCGGGAAGACGCTTGAGCAGCTCCTCCTTGGACGTCTTGCGCAGCAGGATCTCCGGGAAGCCGTCGGCGAAGATCTTCTCACGCAGGGCCTGGTTCTCCCAGAGTGCCGAGTGCTGGATCTTGGCGCTCAGGTCCGTGATCCGTTCGCTGAGCTGGTTCGTCAGCTGCGAGTAGTACGTGCCCGAGCGCTCGTGCTCGCGCCAGATGCACTCGAACTCACGCTGGGCGTTGAGGTCGATGCGCTTCTGCACCTCGCTCACGTAGTCGGCGTAGAAGGCCGGGATCTTGCCCGTGACTTCGTCCACGGCCATGTGCTCGGCGAACTCCTCGTCCGTCATGGACAGAGCAGCCAGCACCTCGAGCGAGGACGACGTGACACCACCCTTGTTGGCCGACGCGTCCTTGAAGAGAATCACACCAGCGTCCTCGAGACGAGTACGCGCGTCCTGGGTGAAGAAGAGGTTGGCTCCCTCTACAATGTACTTGAAGCGGAGTGTGCGGCCGTCCTCGCGGTACATGAACTGCTCGACGTTGTTGAGGTTGACGGCAGCAGGGCGACCACCGCACGGCACGAAGAAGTCGGCCGTGAGGCTCGGACGCAGGTGGAAGAAGTTGCGGAACTCCGTGCCGTTCTCCACGACTTCACCGTTGGGGAGCGTGACGTCGTTGTGCGATACGAGCACCGAGTAGCCCTCGGACGACAACAGACTCGTGTCGAAGCCCGAAATGGGGCTACGGGCCTCGGCCAACTTGACCAGGTTCTCACGGTTGATGCCCTTGGGGTCGTATAGCACACCCGAACCGTCCACGACGGCGATCGTCTCCTCCTGCGGACTCATCTTGATCTCGTTGCTGCCGAGGTCACCATCAGGGCCACCAGTCTGCACCTTAGTGATAGGCGCCTGGAGCTGCAGCTTACGCTGGATGCCCTCGTAAAGCTCGTCAATACAAAGTTGAAGTCAAGCATCGGAAAGGAAAGTCCGGAAATAAACGAAGTAAACCTGTTTGTGTGCACCACATAACCACTTGTTGAAGTTGTCTGTCCACTACCTAACAACAACATATAGACCCGAATGCATTGTCCTCCATTTTCTATTAGCCATGCAGTCGTCTACTATAGCACTTCCAACCAACGACCTCTAGTTGGTGCAGTTGGTACACACACGTGATGATCAAAGGATGACACGGCGTGTGATCTACAGATACTGTCCAACAGGCTACGTGCACTTTGGTATCGGTTCAATCTACATGTCAGTACTAGCGGTCGCCGGTGTATCAAACTACCATTTGCATATGCAGCTGGTCGCGATGTTGCTGACCAATATTGGAGGAAAGAACTTGGCCATCTCTTCCTCACTACTTTAGTGAAGAAATGGCCAAAATCTTTCCCCGAGCATCGGTGACGATGTGCGTGCTCAATACCATTGGTTGGAGGAATATCCAATCGGATCCAACTCGAACGTCGGCAATCTGGTTCCATTGACGGATTGACGCTCGGTGGCCGGGTTTAGACGCAAATGCATTGTTCTACGGCAGCTATAAACGAACAGAGATGATTTTGTAAACAAATACTTCTGTATATGATGGGATTGAGTACTGCTGACCTGTCAAAACAGGTTGCAAATCCGGCCTCAAGCAGCTAAGCCAAAGCAGGTTATCATCCTAGAGCAGGGTTTCGTGGAGCTGGGTCTACAGGCCGACCTACGAAAGACCCGACCCACACAATGACTGGCAGCGAACGAGTTGCTGCCTTTTGCAAAACCTCATCATTCTTGGTTTTTCGCGGTTGACAGACAAGTCAACACCACGCAGTTTCAAGCCAAAACTTGTGGTGGTGTATCTTCCAAAAGTGGCCCTGTCATGTGCATTGGACTACGTTATCAGAAGTACCTACCGACACGGAACGTAAAATGTATGAACAAAATGCAACGCGCCTAACTCAGGTACAACCCTGACCATATTCCTTGATGATGCTACTTTTGTTCTACACTGACAGTGACATCTGTATATAAAGCTAAACCTGATTCAGCCAAACCTTTGTACGCAAAACATGAACAAGACTTTCGTCGTCCATGCCCAGTCTCTTGGGTGATGCTGGCCTTGCTGCCAAGGATCAGGTACCGGCGTACTACACATGCTTGTCTAAGTGCGGATACAGATTGGTACTGCTTTCCGTTTCGATGATCGTATGTTGAAGTGACCACCATCCTTACAGGGTAACTGAACCAAGTAAGTGATCTTACTGAGTTCGTATTGGAAATCCGAATTGGAAACCCTAAATTCGGTATTCGTAACTGACGTTGCTATATGAATGTTTAGAATCACACCGCGTAGTCCAGTACTTAATCTATTGAGCAAGAAAGAAGGAACTCGTAACTTCATGCCGTGTCCAAGGTACTGATGCCAAGCTTCTGTTGCGGCCAAGTTCCTTGTCGTGTCCAAGCTACTCGCTCAAGTTTCCATCGTGCTGATTACTTGTCGTGTCCAACCACCTCTGAAGCCAACCTCCAACCACCTCTGACGTCAACCTCCTTTCGCGTCCAAGGTTTGTACCTAACCCAATGTACTAGTTGTGTTCATGTTTTCCAGTTTCTCTACGACCCCGAAGTGTCGATCACTTACACTAGCCGTGTGTACTTTTACAGGTGCTCAAGTCAACCCAAAGTACGACCTCTAACTGTTACACACCAGTTATCGCAGTTTGGTACGGCTTAGGAGGTCAGTTCCATGTGACTGCTTCTTTCGTCTACCAAGTTGTTAATAGCGCGATACCTGGAACAGCAGTCCAAGTACCGAATTTGGGTATATATCCATGACCAGGGACTCGCAACAAGATGAGAGGATTTCAATGCACACAAGTCGCTATCAAAACCGGTGGAAGACAGGTTTTGGTCACAGCAGAGACGCGATACTCTTCCATGTTCGACCCGTGACACTACGCGGAATCGCGGCATGTACATGGACATGGAGTGTGCAACATGTCGGTCGCGGTGGCGACGTTCGTAATCAGATGGTGCGCGCACTGGTAAGCGTTCAAAGGAACTTCGGTAGCGCTAGGAACTCATGGATGCATTGCTACCAACAGGACGGCCATGTTCCAAGTTGGTCAAGGCGACAAGAAGTCATGGTGAGTCAGCTCGAATGTCGACACATTGGATTCCTTGCGGGTGCTAGTACCACAGTTAACTCATCGGCCACGTTGTTTGCTATTTGCTGTTTGTGCGTGTTATTGTTTGCGCATGTAGCGCTATGCAGAGCGGCCAATATGTCAGTGATGCACAGTTGCTATTGCGAAAACGCTGGTCGCTACGATGCGGTTGGATCGCGTGTATACAAGGGAAGTGTTGAGTGAAGCGCCAAGGAGACTGGGATGCGATTACAAAGCGTATCTGCCGAGGCGGTGTTGCTCTCGTGCGTTGTGTGGCACTTCTGCGCACTAACAGCAGCAGTATTCCCGCTCATCAAGTTTGCAGATCCGGGTGTTGGTGCGGTTCACTTCGAAAACAATTGCGTCGTTTCACTATGTAGTTTAGGAGGTCAGAACAAACAGGTCTGAACAGTGTAGCCACACAGTGTAGCCATCCGACAAGGTTTGACTGCGTGATTCCTGGTCGGCACACGGTTGGCGCGATGCATCTATTGGCTGGCTTCGTGCACATTGAATGGGCTACTACGTCCATAGGATTTCCACGCACAGGCAGATTTTGTCGAACGGAGAATCTGATTCTGCTGCTCCGCTAGAGTTGTGAGGACTGGCCATGGTAACCACGGTGATTGGTGCGTAACGTAGGGCTTTCACTGTGTTGGTGGCCGTGGTGGTGTGCACAATGAGATGAAGCGACGTTCGAGTGGCTGAAGAAAGCGCTGTCCGATAGAATCACTGGAGAAAGGTGAGATAGCGCATCTTGTCATCGTTCTCATGCGCTCAAGTTTGATGGATGATGTTGCTGTTTGTATGGATCGTGTTGTAGATTGTTGCATGCGTGTGCTGAGCGTATTGAAGGCTGCGTTGTCCTAGGCAGCACGTATGTTCTACTGCGAGAAGCAGGATGAAGAATGTCCAGTACTTTGCCAGGCGGAGTATAGGTTTGTTGCAATGCTTGACATTGATGTCTTTGCGGATGATGTGGTGGATGATACTGGCGTGCATGTGAAGCTCTCCGATGTAGTGCGGCCGCCTAGACTAGGCCCTAGTTGTCAAAATGTTGGCCAACACCTCACCAACATTCACCTTCACATTTCAAGAGCATGGAGGCGATGCGTATGCCACGTTTCAATGTTCAATGCATGCTGAGCTCTCTACCACTCTGGTCGAATGAACACAAGCGATCTAGTGTGCTGATATTGCTGATATGAATGGAATATGCAATGTGAGGCGTTCAACGTTCCAAGTCTGCAGATTGATTGGTGCTCGTTTGCTGCAGAGCAACTTTGAGAATGATGGCAGTGGGTGGTAATACTGGTGGAGTATGGACTATCGTTGACGCTCGGATGCCGAACGCCTTACTGTATTGCACGTTGCGATCTGTAGGGTACATGTGTCCTGAGCAGCATTGTGGTGGGCAGAGCGAGAGATTCCGTTGCGCGGGGGATTGTAGCTACGAGTAGCGCTGTAATACTGTTTCGTTTATGAGCGTGACGATGCTGTGGTCCCGGTGTATTTATCGGTTAAACTTCAACTCGAGGTGCTGTTTACCGTCACGACCTCCGGCGTACTCAGATGAAGCTAATCCAGTGGTGTGTCCCGATCGAGTACTATGTGCAGATGTTGTGGTCAAGTGTTGCTTTGTGCAATCTCTGCGGTGCGATATTTTCTTTGATCTCGGTATTTGCTTGGTGCTCGATGGCGGCTTTCGAACCTTGGCATTGCACTCATCAAAAGACCTTTTGCACTGAGTGCGCCGATGGCGTTTGAGCGATGTAGAAAAATACGTTTTCTCGTGGAGCAGCAGCACCGTGACGCCACGTTCGATGGATAAAGTGACACACGGAGGATGCAATGTTTGCAACGTTGTGTATTATGAAATGGATTTACTTTCGTGGGGATTGTATCTGTCAAATTCAGTCTTTTGAGTGCACCGATCATCGCTCGGCGAATCAGTTGCTGATCTTGGTTGGACAACTTCTCCGAATACGGCAGCACCGACACTGCGTGACAAAAGGTTTGTCATCAGTTGAAGTTGTCACCATGTTGAACTGCGCTCGTCGACTACTTCTCGACATCAACCTCGACATGAGTCTCTTGTAGATATCGGTGGCACTCATCCTCAGTAGGGATCATGTCTTCAGATTGGAAGCTTCGAGTGACGTGCTGGTGGCTTCATATCAACGTAGCTCGATCGGTTCGGGTGCAACCTTGATTGATAGCGCGGTGGTGACATCAATGGAGAAGCTTAAAAGGTTTGGTTGTACATTACGGAGATGCTGGTGATGAATGGACAAGTTGAACGTTGGGACGTTGTGCATAGCGTGAAGATTTTTTTGTGCGTGTGGCGAAGTGAGGTTTGTCGTTCGCTGCAGTCAAATTCAGCTCAGGATCAGTTGAACGATTGTGTTCATCTGTCATCATTGCGAATTTTACTGTCTGCCGTCTTGCTGTCTTGCTGTCACCTATATCACCTACTGAATGAAACGATGCTGTACCTGGTTGAAGTCACTGCGAGGGCGACAATAGTGGAGACTACCGTCGGTGGCGTGCATCTGAGCTGATTCTCGAGTATCATAAGTCATGGGTCATGACCACGCTCGCTACCGATTGCAGTGCTGTGACGTCTGATTGGAGTAGATATATCTCGTGCTTGCGTTGACAATCAGGAGTGTTTTCTGCAAGCGTCATCGGAAATGCAACGCTTTCATCAGATTGAGCACAACAATTTCACTTGCACAACCAGCACTACTCAGAAGCACGCATGCACGCACGAGTTGTGGTAGTCATTCCTGCCAGCAAAGTTCAAGTATGATCGTGTACGAGCTCGATGTCTGTGGTTGGGACGCATTCGTCAAATCGACGCCAAGCACGCACACCTGACAAGTGTCGATGACTACTCAACACTACGCTCATTGCTGCCAGACTGACAATGCTCGGACGTGACTAAGATCGCTGTCAGTGTCCAGTGCCCAAGATGGTTTGTGCGTCATCTCCAGACGTGAAATGTACTGCCATGGTGCTGTGTTATTGCTTTCAAGACTCCTCGAAATGTTTTTCCAGGTGATTGACAACCATGGCCTATGTGTATCCTTGTACCTGTTGTCAACACAATGTCATGGCGGTTCGAAGTTCTACCAAGATTCCTACATAACGTCGTTGAACACGCAAACTGTGCGACTGCGTCGAGGTGGTGACAAGTGCTCTCACCACTGCTGCGATAGGAGACGATGATGGATGGTGTCAACACGGATGTCCTAGTTGATTTACAGCAACAATGATATGTAGACGAAAGCCATGTTGAAGTGGCATCTCACCAATACAGGTCAAGAAGTTTTCAAACGTGTACATTACTACTTATCAACCTACGCAATCTATGCCGTGCGACTCACTCGACCCGCTGGGCTATCGTCTCGACAGCTTAGTTGCCGCCAATGAGCTGCTCGATGAACTCGTAGAACGAAAACTCGGGCGCGCCGAGGCCGACGCTGTAGATGAAGCGACTGGCGAGCTGCGACGCGAAGAACGCGCGCGTGTAGCTCTCGGGAAGACGCTTGAGCAGCTCCTCCTTGGACGTCTTGCGCAGCAGGATCTCCGGGAAGCCGTCGGCGAAGATCTTCTCACGCAGGGCCTGGTTCTCCCAGAGTGCCGAGTGCTGGATCTTGGCGCTCAGGTCCGTGATCCGTTCGCTGAGCTGGTTCGTCAGCTGCGAGTAGTACGTGCCCGAGCGCTCGTGCTCGCGCCAGATGCACTCGAACTCACGCTGGGCGTTGAGGTCGATGCGCTTCTGCACCTCGCTCACGTAGTCGGCGTAGAAGGCCGGGATCTTGCCCGTGACTTCGTCCACGGCCATGTGCTCGGCGAACTCCTCGTCCGTCATGGACAGAGCAGCCAGCACCTCGAGCGAGGACGACGTGACACCACCCTTGTTGGCCGACGCGTCCTTGAAGAGAATCACACCAGCGTCCTCGAGACGAGTACGCGCGTCCTGGGTGAAGAAGAGGTTGGCTCCCTCCACAATGTACTTGAAGCGGAGCGTGCGGCCGTCCTCGCGGTACATGAACTGCTCGACGTTGTTGAGGTTGACGGCAGCAGGGCGACCACCGCACGGCACGAAGAAGTCGGCCGTGAGGCTCGGACGCAGGTGGAAGAAGTTGCGGAACTCCGTGCCGTTCTCCACGACTTCACCGTTGGGGAGCGTGACGTCGTTGTGCGATACGAGCACCGAGTAGCCCTCGGACGACAGCAGACTCGTGTCGAAGCCCGAAATGGGGCTACGGGCCTCGGCCAACTTGACCAGGTTCTCACGGTTAATGCCCTTGGGGTCGTACAGCACACCCGAACCGTCCACGACGGCGATCGTCTCCTCCTGCGGACTCATCTTGATCTCGTTGCTGCCGAGGTCACCATCAGGGCCACCAGTCTGCACCTTAGTGATAGGCGCCTGGAGCTGCAGCTTACGCTGGATGCCCACCACATACTCGCGCACACTGTGTGTCGTCATACCATACACATCATGGGGAATACCACCGCGCGAGGCCGACTTGCCCGTCGTGATGGCCTTCCAGTACGAGTAGCCACGCGACTTGGCGTGCGAACTGGCCCAGTCCATGAGGTGAGCCGTACCCTCATCAGGTCCGAGGAACAGAATGTCCTCCTCAGGCTCCTTCATGAGCATCAGGTCGAGCACAGCGTCAATGTACTTGCGGAAAGCAACATCGGCCTTGTCCTGGTGGGCCTGGTTGAGCAGCACCACACCCTTGGAACCACCCTCGGGGATGTCCTTGTTCTTGCGGTGCTGGGTCGAGGCTAGGCCGTAGCATTCATCAAAAAGCGATGAAGCATTGTTCAGGTAAACCTGAGCGTGCGATGAGCGGATCATACGGATGCCACCACGAGCGACATCGAGGAAGCGGACGTGGAAACCACGGAACTCCGAGCCGATGACGTAGATAATAGCGTACGGCTCATCCGGGAACTCAGTCTTACTCAGGAACTTGCCATCAAGACGGAACGACAGAGCAGCCTTGTCGTTGGCGAAGAAGTTGGTCTTCCTGATGTGCTTGTTGAAGATGTGGAACAGCGAGAAGATCTGCAGAGCCTGCTCAGCAACGATCGACTTGCGCAGCGTCGACAGTGTGGCGTTGGTGTTCACTTCGGCACGCTTGCCGTCCTTGGTTGGCTCGTGCAGCGACCGGAACTCTGCGTACAGGATCTTGACGATCTCAGCCGAGCTCAGAATGTGGTCCAGGATTTGCGACTCAGTGTACGTGTTGAGCTTCATGCTGGAACGAAGCTGCTCCAGACGAGCGAAAGCGTTCGGGTCACGGTCACGCAGCGACTTGCTGACAATGGCGAACGACTCGGGCAGGCGGTGCATGAAGTGGAAGGTGAACTTCCAGGCCGCGTAGGCGTACGCAATCTGCTGCGGGGTCAAGAGACCATCAGTGAGCATGGGCGTCAACGACGTACGGGGTAGCGTGAAGTGCATCGACGCGTCATTCACGACGGCATTCAGACGTTCCTCGAACGAACCCGTGCCGGCCGTGGGGTTATCCAGCATCTGCAGGTAGAAGGTGTAGATGACGATACCGTTGGCAAAGAACTCGGCGTACTTGCGCTGCGAGAAGAGACCGTGCTGACGGTACACATCGGCGATACTGGAGAAGTACGAGTGTGTGGCACCACTGCGGTAAGCAATGGCAACACGAGCCATCTTGGAGCCGTCCGACTCGGTCCAGACTTCCGTGTGGAAAGTGGGGGTCATCTGGTTCATGGCCTTGATAATGCACTCTTGGTACACCTCCTTGAGGCGAGGGCCCGAGCGTTCCAGGAAGACCTTGTCGGCCACCTTGTTGATGTCCGTCTCATTCTCGCTCACGTTGGGGTCCACGAAGTCGGGCTCCTGCAGGAAGTACATGCGAACGTGGTAGGGCACCGAGATGGGGTCCAACACACCGCTCGAGCGGTAGCACTGCATGCGGTACGTGCGCTTCTTGGTGGACTCAGCCTTCTCCAAGTACTGGTAGCCGGCCTTGACACCGTCACCGATGATACCACTGGAACCACTGAGGTAGTGCTTCTCGAGGCGACGCTCGAGGACTTCAGTCTCAGTGATGCCAGCTTCGTAGCGAGCGGCACGACGGCTGGGCTCATTGGCACTGCCCACGACGTTACTGAGCACGGCGAAGAACGCTCCACTCTCGCCCTCCTGCTCGAGCTTGACGTCCGTGGGGCGGTTCGACGCGTTGGATAAGAGCTTGGCAGCGAGCAGACTCTGGATGTGGTGAGCGATCACGACCGGGGACTGACCCAGGAAGTAGAAGTCGTGGACACCAAGCGGACCGTAGAACCACTCGACCTCGTTGGTCACTGCATCGTCGTTGAAGACTTTGGTAGAGCGGATGAGCGACTTGACCTCCTCCATTTGGCTCGAGATGTCAATCTTGCGGGCGACGCCCATGTCCATGGAGCGGCTGTGACGGATCTGCGAGCGCGGCGAGACTTCCTCAGTGCTCATGATGAAGGTTTTGGGGTTGCGGCCGACGAAACGACTTGAAATGCCACGAAGCACGCAAAAAGCGGAATGAGATTGCTGCAAGTGCGTGGCGAGCAGCTAAATCGGGGGCATGAAGCTGTGCTGCACACGAAAGGACAGCCGGCACACAAGCAAATAGGCGAGCTTCAACAGCAACCGCGTCGGCAGCGTCGACGGACTGAAACGGACGTCCAAAGACTGGGGCTTGTATGCCATACAAAAACCAAGTGTAACCATACAAACACAAGTTATTTAAGGCACCGGATAGCCAGCCCGCCTGTCACATGTCGGTCGATGAGCCCCTCGTCACGCGCGCGAAAAAGAGGCGGTATTTTGAATTTGAATCGTGTTAAACTGGTGCAGATTCCGTGCCTGCCAACTGTAGCAGCCCCAACCTGCTCCCGAATGTGCACCACCCGGCAGCAACTAATACCAGAAGGTAGGAACCACAAGGGGAGGACGTTTGTTAGAGCGAGAATATCATGTTGCAGACGAACGATAGCTTGAGGTTGCACTTCGGAAAAGGCTGGTTGAACCAGGGCAACCGCAACGATTTGGCTGTCTCCCTCTCTGATGGCCACGTCACATGGGGTCCGTTTGAACAACACGTCGTCGTGGATATCTAGGCTTTTGTATGGCAAACCGTTTTACAACTGCTTACATGTGACGCGGCTGGGACTTGTGGTACGACCGAATCTGGTGCTACTGTTGATCAAACAGAGCTCTGGTTGCTGTTGTTGGCACCATGCGTCACCTCAGGCAATTGCTACGCAGGCTGCCTCCAACGCGGCGATTGGAGGAAACCTACACACCGCGATTTCTGCTTATTCGAATCAGCTGGAGCGATTCATGACTGCGGCGGTTGAACACGGGCCGGGACATGATATTCCTATCATGATTTTGCCTGACGTCCTTGAAGACGTCTTCGAAATGCAAGTGGCGTGCTGTCAGTGACAGGCTGGGTGGAACGCTACGACCGCCGGACGACAGCGATGATTTCCCTCATTCCTGCAAGCCACGCGCACGAAGTGGCAAACTTTTGGAGCTGGACACACGCTTGACGTGAATAGTCGTCCGTTCAATTGAACGTTACTCTTGAATCTGGGGATTCCGGTGCAAAACGAGGAGATGGCTACAAACGGCTCAGTGCTGACGTCACCTATATCTGGTGCAGCAAAGCGAACGAATTGTTGGGATATTGCAGCAGATCAAAGGTTAGGTACCATTGCGGAAGTTCCAGATTCCAGAGAGGTTCCACTAGAATCTCAGGATCAAGAAACGAATACGCTGTATGTGGCGATGCTCGTCTTCTGGGTCATGGAAATCGACTTGAACTGTCTTTAGGTTGCTATTGTTTTGAGGTGATCTGCCGCTGCTTGGCATGCAGGTTTTTCAACTCTTGTTTGTTTTCTAGTTTGCCTCTGGTACTTTTGGTTATGATGGAGATGTGAATACCTGGTTAGTCAAAAAGCGTTTGCCGAAGCGTTCCCGTTGCTAAAGATCTCATAATGCATTGATATTTTTTTGAAGCGCTGGCAAACCTTCGAACGAGAATCCCGACCTTCTATTGTATTGATCTGAACAATGTTCAGGGGATCTTTCGATTCCAAGTCGACCCACAACAACGTTCTACCGGCAGCACTACCCAGATTCTGCAACGTGCTTTTGCGGCATAAGTAACTTCATTCAAGAAATCATAATTCAATTGGTTTGGATATATTGATAGAGGTGTGACGGACGTTTGGCATTGTACCTAGTCGACAATACGGGTTCCTATGTGACTTCAAGTTCGAGAACATGGCGACCCACGTGGGTTTGTAATTGTTGGAAGCGAGTTTGGTGTCTCCCAAAAAAAAAAACCTCGCTCCAGAGATTCCAGTTTAGTTGGGTCACGCAGTTATAGAAACCCTCGCGTCAAACATGTACATGCAAGTGATCCACACACGTGGTTTGGGCAATTGATATGCAGCCTACCACAGCATGGGATCAATTCAGCCTCATAGCCGCACAGGCTCCAATGTAGCGTACGTACTACTGAGCACCGGCGTCCAAGGCAATTGCCCCGCGTGAGGCAACATCGACAGATTAAATGTATCAGCCTTTCAACACAATGATCCATCTCATTCTGAAAGCACACAGAACCGTAGCTCTAGGAAATACCCATCCACACGTTGCGGTGCCTGACAAGGATGAGTTCTCGAGCCATTTGCAGCAGTTAGTTTTGGTACTTGCCACAAATAGAGTTTTTGAAAATCTGACGGACCAAATCTGACTCGGTTTCAGTATGGATCAAAAACTAGTCAAACCAATTTCTGACTCAGATCGAATCAGACAGGACTCAGATCGTACTTAGCATTATGCCACTCTTTGTGGCCACTAGAACCGCACATTATCGACCGACCAAGTACCCATGTCGTTCCAGCTGCGTCGTCTCTTTGGTGGCCTGCGCGTGAATGCGGGCCAAACTGCCCGTCGCGGACTCGAGGATTTCTTCCCAGTGCAGAAGGTGGCGGGCGAGGGTGCCAAGGCCAGCAGCCTCACGCAGGTTCCGGCCAGTGTGGGCTCCAAGCAGGTGGTTGTGGGCGGCGACTGGAAGGCCTGGATGCTGCGTGAGAAGAGCACGGACGACCTGCACAAGCTCTGGTTCGTGCTGCTGAAGGAGCGCAACGCGCTGCTCACAGAGTTGCAACACTGCCGCGCCAAGAACTTGGCCATGCCCAACCCTTCGCGACGGACGAAGGTCAAGAAGTCCATGGCTCGGATCAAACTCGTGCTGCACGAGCGCAGTGAGATCTACAAGGCTAATCAGGCCAAGAAGGCGGCGGAGAAGGCTGCGGAACAGTAATTAGATGAGAGAGGAGCAATACAGAGACGCCACTGGCGGTTAGCAAGTCTCAAGTTGGTGGAAGTTGACAGGTTTGCTTGTGCTTTGACGTGTTGTAGAGCTCAAATGGGAAAGAGGACTGAGCGACCATGGCGAAAGGATGTTTTGCTTCTTTACCAACTTCCTCCGTCTCAATCTATCCGGCTATCGAGTCCCATGTACAAAAGGAATAGCTCGCTACGGTCCGATTGGGGCGCCAACACGTCGTGACAGCAAGGTAAACAGACTTGCAAGGCACGAATACAGAAATCGTACAGCGCCGCACACTCGGCTGGAACACCATGAAGCCAAACACCTTGATCGCTTACTCGCTTACTGGCGGCTTCATGGCAACTTTTGTTTGCACCACTTACAGGATCATCTTAAGCGGGTCCTCCACCAGCTCCTTGAAGGTAGCTAGCCACTGCGCACCGACAGCACCATCAATGACGCGGTGGTCGCAAGCAAGCGTGGCGGTCATCACCTGCGCGTACTTATAAATCTGCTCGGCATTCGGGTCGTCGTTCGGTACCACCTTCTTCTCGATCGTGCCCAAGCCCAGCAGGCAGGCCTGCTCGGGGCGCACAATACCAGCCAGCGACTGCACGTCAAACTGGCCCACGTTGGAGATCGTGAACGTGCCGTTGGCCAGATCAGCCGGCTCGAACTCACCGTCGTTAGCCTTCGCCACAGCAGCCTGAATATCCTTGCTAATGTCGTCAAGACCCTTACGGTTTACCTGAGTCAACACAGGGGCCACAACGCCACCAGCAGATGAAGACACCATCAGGTTGACGTTCACGTCGTTGAACTGACGAATGAACGAGCCCTTCCAGCTCGAGTTAGCGTCCGGCACCTTGCGCATGGCAAGCGAAGCGGCGCGCACGATGAAGTCATTCACAGACAGCTGCTCGTCCTCGCCACGACCAGAGTTCAGACGGGCACGCGCGTCAAGAAGCTTGTCGAGCGTCAGGTTGGTCGACAGGTGGTAGTGCGGCACCTCAAGCTTCTGCTGCGTGAACTGCTGAGCGATAGCCTGGGCCTCCGGGCTGATCGGGTAGTCCGTGTAGTTGGCAGTGGCCGTCGGGGCGGCAGCAGCAGCAGGAGTAGCGGCGGCAGGAGCAGCAGCCTCCACAGCTGGGGAGGCGGTGCCGGCAGCCAGAGCAGCCTCCACATCGGCCTTGATAACACGGCCGTTAGGGCCAGAACCGTTGATCACAGACAGCACGGCACCAGACTCACGAGCGATCTTCTTAGCCAGCGGGCTGGCGAACACGCGGCCCGAAGCGGGGGCAGCAGCAGGAGCAGCAGCAACCGGGCCGGAGTGGCCGGAGCAGCAGCAGGGGCGGCTTCAAAAGCCGGAGTAGCCGGAGCAGCTTCCACAGCGGGAGCAGCATCAGCTGAAAAGTCCTTAAAGGCGGCAATGTCGTCCTCCTCCATCACAGTGACGAAGATGGGCTTGCCCACGGCGATTTCGCCCGAGCCGGCTTGCACTAGGATCTTAGCTAGGTACGAATCGTCCGTGGCTTCGTAGTCAACGACGGCCTTGTCCGTCTCCACCTCACAGATAATGTCACCAGCCGAGATCTGGTCGCCCTCCTGCTTGTTCCACTTGGCGATGGTGCCAACCTCCATCGTAGGTGACAGGGCAGGCAGACCCACGACTTCGTGGTCAGGTAGTGAGCTAAAGGCGCGCGCAGACATGGCCATCGAGGCCTCACGGCGGGCTGCAGCGCTGGCGTGGTGCACGTCGAAGACAGCCACACGCTGCCACACATTCTTGTTACGGAGAGCAGTCTGGAGGCACAACCCACGCATTCATCAGTACAAAATGCACACTTCCCTACATGCTGATAGATGCAGGAGACGCAGCTACTGGCTGTGACGCACCTGGAAACGCTGCATGGTCACTGCTGTCTGTGGCGTTCTGGACCCGTTGAGTTATGATGCAGACTCCAAGCAGAAATGGTGGGTGTGATGCCCCCCTCTTTATAGACGAGTGGACTGATGACCACATACAAACGCCAAGTCTGCACCCCCACTTTTGTCGCGTACCCAACACTGGAACGCCCAGCATTGGATGAAAGTGACAGGATTTTTGGCCTATGGAAACTGCTGCGCGATTGATGTGTGCACATCGCGTGTCTCTGTACGTGCTATAAAGGATTTGTCCCTCTCGTGTAGTATAACTAACTGCTCAGAGGATTTTGTATATATAAAAGTGTACTTTAGAATTAAATGTAAACCTCTTATACACGAATTCCTCTACACTATAATTTGCACTGCTCCACGAGCTTTTGGTTGTCATTTCACAGTCAAACTTTTGCCCAAAGTGACAATGTCAATTGGAAGCAGTACAAAACGTTGCTCAAGCTCAAATTTGGACTATTGCTCGAGAAATATGACGTAGCGATGCGAAATATATACTACATTATGCGTAGTAAGTTGTACGACGATACCAGGTTCATTTAACCAGAAATTGGTTGATGAACTTCAAGTGATTTCATGAAAAATGGCTGAAAACTGAACACGTTTGCATCGAAATGTGAGAACCTCTATTTGAAACTCTTCTAGTGATCACCTACGTAGGATTTCTTTCTCTATAGAGCTGCCATCTTTGACAAGTCCAGTTGCTTCAGCCAGCGCTGGAGGATGTCGATGACCTCGTCCTTCTTTTCCCACAGCAACCAGTGACCACCACCGTGCACCAGTTCCTGTTTGAGGTTGGGCATTACTTGGGGCATACTTGCAGCCAGCTCCGGTTTAAGGATCGGGTCGTCCACGGCGCCAACGTAAAGCGCCTCGTGCTTGATGACACGGGGCAAGTCTTTCTCATCTTCAAAGTCTCTCTTTCGCTGCGAGTAATAGCTGCACGATCCAAAGAAGCCAGATTGCGAGTATTCCGTCACGTAGTAGTCGAGTTCAGCTTCGGACAACAAATCGGAAGACTGCGTGTACACAGGATCCGTGGTATCGTTGACGTTCTCGACCATCTTCAGAAACTCAAAGTCGTCCGCGAATTCGTTGTACTTCCGATACATGGCCGTGAAAATACGACGCGGGTCCTTGTCCAGCAGTTTAGCTGCTCGTTCCGAGTCACCAAGTAACTTCATGTATGAAAACTGCGGAATGGCAGGGATGAGCGTGTCGTACTCCACACAGGCTTCACCTTGAGGGAAGTAAGGCGTACAGATGCCACAGGCTGCAATTACCCGCTTCGGGTGGAACAAACACATGCGCCAGATCAATGCGCCGCCCCAATCATGTCCTACAAAGACAGCGCGAGGGATGTTCAGGAAGTCCAATAGTCCTGCGAGATCACCCGTCACCTTCTTGGTGCCATAACCCTCCACGGTCTGCGGTGCCGAACTACGACCGAAGCCACGCATATCCGGTGCGATCACTCGGTACGTTTTGGACAGCGCTTGGATCTGGTATCGCCAACCGAACCAGAGGTCAGGCCATCCGTGGACGAGCACGACGGGGGTAGCATCTCTGGGTCCAACATCGATGTAGTGTAGCGTGATATCATTGCCAACGGGTGCGTACTTGTGCTCCCACTCGCCCCAGAAGTGTGAAGATGTCGAGGCCATGGTCGTTGCTGCCTATTGGCGAGTTCGCGAATGCTGCTGGTTCACGTGGAGGAATGCCGAGTGCCCGTGCATCCTAAACAAAAGTGTCAAGTCAACAGGCACATGGATGTCCTGACCTATTGGTGAGACTCGCAACTGGCACTGTGCTACCGGTACTAGCACTGCTAGTGGCACGTAAACACGCGTGACCGATCCTGAAAGATGTGGAGGTAAGGTACCTAACTCTGCGTCGGAGGTTGCGTAAATTCACAGGCAGTTGCTTGCAAGCTCAGCGGAGACCTTGTTGGTTGTAGTACGTCATGCATTCCATGATCGTATGCCAACACCTGCGTCGGCGAGTAAAGTCTCGTTGACATCCAGCACGAGCACGTGCGGGATCACTTCGAGAATTTTGTTTGACAATTGTTTCCACTTGTCGTTTGTTTACCAAGAGGGATCAATGAGAAATGTTCATGTAATGTGCATGGTGAGTGCGTGATCTTTTACCAACGTTGTTCGGAGTTTCATTGACATGTTTTACGTAAGTATGTGTTGATAGCGGTCGGATCATCGGGAAAAATTAGACACTAATATCTGATACCCTAGAATTTCCAGTGGAAGAAAACAAGTATCACAGCCTGTTGTCACTGGCAACAGTTTGCATCTTCCGATAGGGTGGATAGTTTATAGTGTTGTAGTTTGTCTTGCAGCAACCATAGTCCCTATGAACCACTTACCACGTCGTTATGCATGTAGCTACGGTATTATACTTGACATAGAGGTCCAAACACTTGTGAGTGACGGTACGATCGATGAGCTATGAAAACCATTCACATTCTTCAATTCGCCGTCTAGCCCTCAGCAACCATGAATTTTACTTCCAGCATCGATTCCGATTCCAATCCAATGTACTTCTGGGACGAGTGGGAGCACAAATACGCACCCGTTGGCAATGATATCACGCTACACTACATCGATGTTGGACCCAGAGATGCTACTCCCGTCGTGCTTGTCCACGGATGGCCTGACCTCTGGTTTGGTTGGCGGTACCAGATACAAGCGCTGTCCAAAACGTACCGAGTGATCGCACCAGACCTGCGTGGCTTCGGTCGTAGTTCGGCACCGCAGACCGTGGAGGGTTATGGCACCAAGAAGGTGACGGGTGATCTCGCAGGACTATTGGACTTCCTGAACATCCCTCGCGCTGTCTTTGTAGGACACGACTGGGGTGCTGTCATCACTTGGCGCATGTGTATGTTTCATCCGGAACGTGTTATTGCAGTCTGCAGTGTCTGTACACCGTACATGCCACCATCGGATGTGTACGTGGATACAGAAGCGTTGGTGCGTGCAATCCCTCAGTTTTCATACATGAGTCTACTTAGTCAGCCAGAAGAAGCGGCCAAGTTGCTCGATATTGCACCACGGCGGATGTTCACAGCCACGTTCAGACTTCACACTGACATCGATACCTCTCTGAGTTTTGTCGAGCTGCTTCGCGGAGTACGAGTTTCGACAAACCCAATTTTCTCGAACCCGTCCAAATTGCTGGACAAAGCTGAACTGGATTACTACACGGCGGAGTATGAACGCTCGGGTTTCGCCAGTAGTTGTAACTACTATGCCGCGCGGTTTATCGATTTCAATGATGAACGTGAACTTCCTCGTACCATTCCACACAATGCTCTTCTCATTAGCCCCGTTGAAGACCGAGTTTTGAAACCTGAGATGGCCGGCAGTACACGAAAGTTGGTCCCAAAATTGCAACAGGAACTTGTGGCAAACGCTGGTCATTGGGTTCTGTGGGAGCAAAAGGACGAGGTCACACGGATTCTGCTGCAGTGGCTGGATTACATTGGCCCCGATTCAGCGGCGTGTAGAGGCGGACGTTCGGTGCCTTAATGGCAACAAACAATCAGCAGGTTTCCCTCTTTGTTGAAAACGTGGAGTCTCGATCGAGAGACGTGTCCAACAAACTTGAATTCATTAATTGGTAGCTAATGGAATGCGAGCCAAACGGGCTACTGACTGACCCGACAGTACGATGCATTTCATTTTCCAAAAGACGGATCAACTAATAGGAGTAGTCAATTGAGCAGCAGCAAGACAGATTTTTTTCCTGCAGCAAGAAGAAAATACTTTCTAGGGTGGTGATCGGTCAGAAAAAGTTTGAATTGTCAGCACCAAACCTTGCATTTTTTGGCATGCAGCAAGTACCAAGTTTATTTCGAAGTCGTGTGTTGACCTTACTCTTTACGTCTGACAAATGGGAAACCAAAGCGAAAGTGCGCGCCTGGTGATCGTAGTCGAACACGAGCAGCACGTGCGGCTCCAGCTGCTGCGACTCGAGGAGAGAATGATCAAGATTGGAGTGTCTTGTTCAGTGATGGAAATACGCCTTTGAGGGATACTAAACAATCAAACAACTCAGTGGCACGCAATGAGAACGATCATGAAGTCTACAATTCAGTTTCTTCAAACCGATCTGTACTGAAAATGGATCAAGAAACACTCAAATGACAGCACCGATGTTTAGACACTCTGCTAAGCTATCCCGTAGTTGAACTATGGATTTTAGGTCAGTAGCTTTTGGCCCACCACCTTTCCATCACGTCGAATCTATCAAATAGGGAGCGAAGTCCCCATTTATACTATACCGTACTACCACTTTTATTTGAATTAGGGAATTCGACAAAATAACGGATATGCTCCGCTCTACAGTGGGTACAAAAAGTCTACGTCCAAGACCTGGATCATGATACGATAGTAAAAATCTCATCATCAACACTAGCTTGCGGCAACTTTCATACCAAAACGCAATCTTTACTGAAGGCCCTTTCGACTGTAACTTCACTATCTACGAACTTCGTCGTGGTTGTGAAGTAATAGAAATGTAAAAAAATGTACCCATGTTTGAGTGCCTAAAAACTCTACGTCCAAAACTTAGCAAGTCTCATTCTGTTCGACTTACACTTTCATCTAAATGTGGAAATGAATGCCCACTCCATCAACACTTTTAAGCCAACTCTAAGAGTCATTGCCCACCTCCTAATACTTTGTGTGACCACCACGATTGCTCTTGACCTGTTGAAGTCGTTTTGGCATTGACTTGCAGGGCTCCCGATTATGGTATTGTTATTTATTACCAGCACCTACACAGCATAAATAATGTTATTGCTTCTTTTGCGTCGACAAATAAATAATGTCATCACTAACAACCAACACATACATAAGAGCATAAGAGGACATCATATTACCCTTTATCTCGTAGCTTCATCTACAGTTCGGGCCGACCAATACTGCTCATTCTGGCGAAGGAAGAGCAGCATCTCCACTGTGATCGGCTGCAGGCTGTGTCGCTCCTGGCCGTAAGTCGTCCTGACAACGCTAAAAAATCGCTCAGCAATGTTGGACGTAGGAGGGATGCTCCCGAGCAGCTCGTACCTGGGCGCCACCGATGCCAGGCGACGTCGCTTTTGGAGCTGCTCTACGAAGGAGTCCTCGTCAGTTATCTGCTTACCGAAATCGCGGGGCAGCATATCGGCTAGGAACTCGTAGTACCCGCGCGCAGAGAGATCCTCGTCGAGCGTGTCGAGTAGGGGGGCCATGCACAGGAGAGGAGCCTTCATCACGCCGTCCACCTCGTAGCAGGCGAAGACGGCGATGAAGTGCTCCGACGCGTGGCCCCAGCCGTCGAAGATGACCCCAAATCTGGCGGGCATCTCGGCGGCGATGAGGCGCTCCACAATCCTTGTGACTTCTTCCATGGCGCGTAGAAGAGTCTCGACACAGATTGGGTCCAAATTGGAGTAACAGCGGGTCACAAAAGTAGTCAGACTAAAATTAGGTATCATAGTTAAAAGCAGTAATGTAGAGCTTACCGCCTCGTCGCTTGGTTCTCGCAGAAGTGCAGGGGCAGGTTACTTTTGACGATCCAGTCGAGCCAGCCGTACACAATCTGAGCTGAGCGGCGAACGTAATTCAGCATTGAGCCGGTCTCAGCTGTACAAGCAGCCAGCATCACAGCTTCAAAGTCCGGGTGCTCTCGACGCACGTGCTGCACGAGGTTCGTGTAGCCGTTACGTCGAGTCTGCTTCCGCACCGTGCCGCAACGACAGCGAAAGTACTCCGGGACGGTCTCGTCCATGTCGTCACGGCACGGGCGGAAGTAGAACCCCGCAACTTGGGCTGGGGTGAAAGTGGCGTGGTGGGACCATGGCGGTTTGGGGGCGGAGGAGAGAGCTTAGGCTTGGCTCAAATTGAGAAGTTAGAGCGCCTGTCAGACGTGGCAGAATCGTGTCATAGCAAACGGTTGGTCTGCGAGACGATTTCCTTTCCGAGCAAGTCTGGCTGGTTGTGAGGTGCCCATAATGGTAAAGAGGTTTAATTCAGAAATTATGGAGGATGATTCCCAAAGCCAATAAATTATTTATTGTACACAGGTATCCGAGAAAATAAATATATTTATGATTTCATAAGAAATTATTGAAAAGACCATGTCATAATCGGGAGCCCTGTTGACTTGTAAAGGTTCTGAACCATTTCCGTGTCGATATCGTACCAAATATTCTCGATTTTCTTCTTCAGGTCCTCGATACTTGATGCAGGAGACCTGTGAAGCTCGCGCTTCACAGGCGCCCGTAGATTCTCAATAGGATTGAGATCAGGGCTCTGAGCGGGATGTTGAAGCAATTCCACCCTATTTTGTTTTAGGTAATCTTGGACAAGTTTCGAGCGATGTGCAGGAGCACCATCATGGACAAATTTGTAGTTGTCTCTGATTCTCATGAATGAGACAGTAGGGCCTAGTTTCGTTTCTAGTATCGACTTGTAGTACACACCAGTAACACTTTCATCACAAAAGTGAAGGGCACCGACTCCCTCGTATGTAATGCAGCCCCAAACCATTAGTGTTTCTCTCCCAGACTTGAATGTAGGCACCAAGCACTCCTCCTTAAACTCTTCCCCGGGCTTCCGCCACACATAGGTGCGACAAGCAGCGCCTGTAAGCCACAGAGAGGACTCATCGCTAAAGACAACTTTTTCCCAGTCCTTATCGGAGTACTTCAACATGGTACTTGCGTAAGCAAGGCGGGCCCTAATGTTTTTCTTGCTCAGATATGGTTTCTTGCGCGCAGCGCTACCATTATATCCCTCGTCTTTGATGCGGTTGCGCACAGTCTGCTTGGAAATAGTCACTCCATGGTCTTCGTTAATCATGATGGCAAGCTTCTCAGCACTAAGACGCCGATTTTTTTTTCGCCTGACGCACGATCTGGCGGTCTTCACGGACGCTAGTTTTACGAGGACGACCGGAACGTAGCTTAGAGTGCGTGTGACCGTTGCGTTGTGCATTGGCGACTATTGTTTTCACGCTAGCTACATGTAGATTGAGCTGATCGGCTATCGCTTGGTAGGTCATTCCTTCCCGACGCTTCTCCACACAGAGTTCGCGCAATTCGCGCGAATGCTCCGTTCTAAGACAAGACATCAAGCGTAGGATACTGTATTAGTACTTGCAGTACGCGTAGCAGTGCCCATGGCGCCTTACCTGTGTTTCCCCATGAGATGATTGGCGGTGGACGTAGACTTTTTGGCTCAACTTTTGGGTAACGCGGGATGTTTGGTCAAATAACTCCGCATCAAATCACTATTCTAATAACGGAAAACTGCTCCTGATTCGTTGAAATCAGAGCTATTTGTCAGTACCAAGCGTTCATTGGTTTGATTAATAGGTCACCTTAATTTTCTAAAATTTGTGACTCTGTACTGCTTAGACGTAGACGTTTTGTACCTACTGTACTATTTAATAGAAGCAGGATGAAATTACGAAATCGAAAAAAGGTGTTTTATTTAGGTAGGAGCTCTATTCCTCATGCAAATGGTGACGTCGTCCAAGGCGTCGTCGACCTCATCGAAGTTGAAGGTGTCTGCCTCACTATCACCACTGGGCTTCGACCAGCGATCCAAGAACTGTCCCCCGTACACATCATGACGTGCAATGAACCAGTCATACGGGTTCGCGGAAAACCCCGCTGCTGTGATCGAGCTCAACACAGTTTCGCTCTCTGTAGTGCGCCACGCCCACCGTATCCACCCACCCGCAGTTGCAACGGCCGGGGGTCTTGGATTTCCACCCCTTGTGTACTGAACGTCCCCACTTTCTTTCCATGCGTATCTCGGCGCACAGAATGTCCTTGAATGAGCGGTAGATGGCAATATCTCCCGCTTGCAGGTACGGTGTAAACCTGCCTGGGATTACGCACAAACCCAATGCCTCGTGACTGACACTTTGCTTTAATCTCCCACGAAATATGGGCCCTCATCGAGTCCCATATAAGGAACTTGCCCTCACTGATCGCAACTTAAGGGAATTGCAGATCGACCCACCGCTTCTTGGCCTGGGGGTGTCTTGTGGTCGGTGTGTGACCCTTATCCAATGAATCCAATACGTGCTTGCCGCTTCCTATAGCGGGGTCTTGAGATTTGAGGGTTGACGAACGTCCAGCCAAGCAATCTGGGCGTAGGGGTTCTACCTAGTGTCGATCTTGATCTTGCGTAACGTCGGGAGGGCCAGTCTTGTATATCCCCGCCCGGAATAACATAGAAGAAGGAAGACTTGTGTAGTAGAAGGTAAAAACAACTCTGAATTAATGGTTAATATCCTATGCTTCCCATCTGTGGCTATCCATTCTGTACTGGCTTCATAATACCTATAATAAAGTTAAGATCAATATTACCTGTCAAGATCGATACCGCGTGGGTACAATCGATTTTGGCGGGGATGACGTCACGCATTCACTTGGTCACTATAGCGGGTGTCACTGTAGAGTGAGTGCCCTCGATTGTGATTGACATGACAAGATCACGGTCCAAAAACTTCCGATTTTCTTCACCACAACCGTCCCCTGCACGGGCGACTGCCGCACAACGGCTTTCGCTCGCTGCACCTTACTCCATCGAGATCACTTTCGCTATATGACTCGAGATCGCGACGACACCCCTTCGCCGTCTCTTCCGTCTTCGCCCCATTCTTCTTCCAGATCGCCAGTTCCTCCATACCAGCATGCATTATCTGCTGCTACGGTGGAGCCTGAGACGACCCCTGCCGACCCATCGACTTCTTCTCGTCCACCTTGCTCTGAGTGTCTCCGGCTGTCTTCAGCACCCACAGTACACATCCGTCGATCTCACGTGGACCTCCATGCCGTTCGGACAGCCGTTTCCGAAGTTCAAATGCATTGAAGGTGCAATCAGCCGTGAGGCGGTCTTTGAGCATCTGCAGGATGAACATGAAGATCTCCAGCATGCTCACGCCAATTCTCTCCACCATCTGAGCGATCTTCATCATCGTCTAGACCACCTCCAGTCACAAGCGATCCCTTTCGCCAAGTTTTGACAAGATCGGTATGACAGTCTGACCCAGGAGTTGGAGAATTCACTTTCCAAGCTAGTCGAGAGCAGATCGACGATCGATGAGCTTGAGGAGAAATTGCAAACTGTATCCCGCTCGCAAGAGGATTCCGTCCAACTACAGGCGGCTTCCAAGAGTATTATTTCGAGCCTGGAAGATGAGGTCGACGCTCTTCGACGACAAGTCCAGAATCTCCAGGACCAGTTGACCGCCATGACTATTCACCCCGATCTTGGATCCGCGCCACCTCCCGCACTTGCTCGACGTCTCTACAGCCAAGATCAACAATTGTCTGCGGCCAAGCAACGAGCTCAGTCGCAAGATCACGAGTTTTCTGAGGCCAGGCAACGAGTTCAATCCCACGATCAAGAGCTGGCTGCGACACAGTTGCAACTACGGACCCGAGAACGCGAACTGGCCACGGGTCATCAACGATGCCAGGCTTTAGAGAAATCGGAGGTTTCACTAGAAACCGCCACACAACTGCTCCGACGTCAGAGCAGTGCTCAAGATCGCCGTATCGCCAGGCTCCAAGAGGAACGAGATCAGTTTCAGGTCAGTTGTCAAGCAGCCCAAGCGGAGCGAGATCAAGCTGTGACGAAAACGGCCTCTCTCTCTCTGAACGTATGGAAAAGGCTCGCATTGATCTCCGCACTCGGGGCAACCACATTGACTCCATGAGAGCCAACATCTCTAGATTGGAGCAGCAGATCGCGGATTTGAAGACTGCCAGTTCTCAGTCTGAACGAGATTTTACCGACCAGAGACGGGAGCTCGATGCCTTGCTCGCGGACCATTCTGCTCTCACGGTTCATTATCAAGACGCTTATCACCGCTTTTTGGTTGTGGCTCGCTTACTGAACCACGATGTCGCTCTTCCTGCCCTCGCAAGTCTGGCGCATCCGCGATCAGAGTCAGGTTCGTCCCCAGGTCGATCTCGCAAGTCTCGCAGAATCACTCCTCCACCTCCTGAGACTCCTAGCGATCCCTCCAATCCTGGAGGTCCCGATTTCGACGTTCCTGACTCTGACGTTCCAGATCCGCCTCAAACTCGCGAAGTCGAG
Organism: Phytophthora palmivora; assembly: GCA_008079305.1. Classification (NCBI taxonomy): domain Eukaryota; phylum Oomycota; class Peronosporomycetes; order Peronosporales; family Peronosporaceae; genus Phytophthora; species Phytophthora palmivora. The sequence goes on from VOQZ01001923.1 coordinate 26,747, forward strand.
CCGAAATGTGGTTCTCCGGAGGATGACGACGATAACCCTGAGATGTTAGCGCTCTTGCCAAATCCCGCTCAGCTCTTCGTCGATCCAGTCAGTCCAGCAGGGATCTTAGTCGTCCTGGCACCGCTGACCATCCCATCGATCTGGGAGGTAATGGGGAAAATCAAAATCTCCCCAAGAATTCTTCCGAGACTCCGGCCGACGCCGAGGAGTCCACCGATGAGTCTTCTCTCCTTATGGATCTCGGTACTTATTCCAGCGGCAGTGGCTATTTCAATACCCCGCTTTCTGAGATCAATCGATCATTCTCTGCTCCTCCTCTTAATCCCGCTAGCCCCAGGGTTCCAAGGTCGGGATGGTTCCCCGGCCTGAATACCCCTCGACTTTTCCGAGCTGCGGACGTTTTTCCTTGGGGCGTGGATCGAGTGAGTCATTTGCATGTCTCCGATCTGATTGTGCGAATGCTGAGCGATCTTCTGCTTACAGTGTCAGTGGTTATTTCCTGATGTATCTCCAGCCACCAAGCCTTCTCAAGTGGAGATCGAAGATTGCATCACTGGGCCTGCTCTGGACGCGCTGATGTCCAGTGATCCTCCACCTTGGGCCTCTTTGGTATCTGATGAGGGTCCTCTCCCGCTCATGGTTGATTTTATGCCGACTGGTTTTTGCGAAAGTATTTGGAGTATGAGGAGAAACATCTCCAAGCGTTTTGGGAGTCCAGCCATTTTCTACCAATCTCGGATGACATGTGTTCTGCTGACGCCACTCTGACCGCTTACCACGGGAATAGCCGTCAGCGTCGATCTCGGGCAGGGGCGGCTTGGAAACAATTCTTGCAGCGTCATCTGATCCCAGTATTGCGTCAGCAGCGCTGTGACTTGGACGTTTTGTTGGATCCTTTCTTCCTCCACTTCCCGAAGTCCCGCCACCCCAAGTCTGGTACCCTGATGTGACTGCTGCGTCTTTGGCTGACGCGTTGTCGGCTATCGATCTAGCGGACCCTTGGCGATTACAATATCGCCAGTCTCCCGCAGGCCATCCTGCGGCGAGTATTCCTCGTCTCCAAGACAAGTTCGTCCCTACTCCAACTTCTGCCAATAACCCCAATGTTGAGTTGTAGTAGCTCGACATTTTCTTGGCTAGCCACCATTCATATCCTTGCTAACACTCTTAGTTGTTGAGATACTTTGTTTGGTTGTACGTGGATATTTCAAGATCAACACGTTGATCTTGAAATATCCACGTCTTCGATTTAGCGTTGCTTAGCCACTAGTCGGTTCACACAAATATACACCATTATCCACCTGATCTACCGCCATCCGATAGATCCTTCACCCATACTCCATCGTGTTGACCAACTCACTTCACGATCTCGCCTCCTTATGAATCCTCGTGTGATTGCATGAACTCGAATCAATTTCGATTCGTTCGATCTCGCAAATAATCGTACAGTTGAGCTCCACAATTAAGATCGGCTTCATCCACCCACATCGGTTCGTCATATCCTTTCCAGTGTACTAAAACCTCGCGTAATGTACATCCATATCTCGTACGTCTCCCAGATCGCATGTCTATGATCTTCTCGACTTCATATTCGCCGTTGTCTAGATCTCGTATCCAACTGTCTTCGGGTAACAACGCTTCATCGAAATCATATCGATCTTGATCTGGTGTTGTCAACCTCATCTGGGGACGGTCCGGGAATTGTCGTACAGGCTTGATCTTAGAGACATGCACCACCTGGAAGTGTTGATATTCTGTACCGGCGTACTGCATGTTCATTCACTAACTCCAACACACGGAAAGGGCCGTGCCACATGTGTGCCAGCTTACGCGCATAACCTTCTTTGACCCAATCTAGATATAACCACACCTGAGCTCCAACTTCGATCTCGTGTGGTCGAACAGTTTCATTATGCCGATCTGCCCTCTCTTGGATTGCTTCACGTAGTTTTGTGTTAACTTGCTCACGAGCTTGTTGATACTGCTTCTGGATACGGTATCGCCATCGACGGGGTTCGCGATCTTGTCTTCTCGTCGATCCTAATGGTATCATTGCTTCCAGCGTAGATCGTGGATCCCATCCGTGTAACAGATAGAACGGGGTATCTCCTCGGACGCGATCTTGGGCCGTATTGAGTGCGAAGGTGAAGCGCTCCGCGTATTCGTCCCAATCTCGCTGGTCGACATCCTCCACATACATTTTGACTGCACGTGTCAATGTTCCTACCATCCTTTCGGTTGTACCGTTTGCTTGCGGGCGGTATGCCATTGTCGCTCGCTATCTCTGTCCCACGATCTTGTTGAACGATCTGAAGAAGTCAGACATAAAACCGGATTCTCGATCATGTCGGATAGCCTCGCTAGCACCGAACCGTCGAAAGACACATTCCTCATAATTCTCGGCGTCTGTCTGAGCTGTTCTTGATGCGCTAGCTTTCGCGATCACATATCCAGTGAATAGGTCGATCCAGATCAACAACTCGGTGTTGCCCTTATACGATCTTGGTAGCGATGGTATGTGATCCATACCGATGATCTGGAAAGGATACGTAGCTTGCAAATTACCAGGCGATTCCCCATGGATCGTAGGTCGCCCTTTTCCCGTCTCGCAGTCTATGCGCTGACCCACGTAGCGTTGTACACTCTGATATAATCCACGCCAGTGGAAGTGAGCTCTGATCTTGTGATACGTCCGTCCAATACCTTGGTGACCACCTTCCAGACTCGAGTGATAGTGGTGCATAAGATCGTTTTGCAATGTTTCGGGCGCCACAAGCTTGGCCACAAGATCGCGATCTTTGTCGGACTGCTTGGTCGGTGGAAAATAAAATAGTAATCCTGACTCACCCGTCTCGTAGCGATCTGCGATCTTTGAACAGTTTTTTGCTTCGGTCGACGTAAGATCTTGTACTTCCCCTCGCAAGTAGGCCTTAAGATCGACGATCCATTTCTCCTCATCTTGAGCTCGGTTAATACGTTCCACCCTCATTCTTTGCACGATCTCTTCTTGTAGCACCTGAGGGCGGCATTTCTTAAGCGATCTTGCGACAGCACTGATCTTGACTTTAGCTGCATCATTCTTGGCTATTAGCAACTCATCCAATCTATTGAGAGTCACAAGATCTTGGAGCTCCTCTTCTGTGGCGATCACAACTCCACTTTCGTTACGTAATGCGGCACTCACCAAACTGTCTGCGCTTTGGTCCCAATCTCGCTTCATATGCAGGAACTCATGGTTGGTCAAAGACCGGAGGTGTTCCAACGCTTGCTGTCGTAACAGCGTTATCCCCGGAGCCTTGTATTCGATTTCGCCTTTCATTTGTTTGATTACAAGATTAGAATCGCCGCAGATGATCAGACGTCCCCTGTTCATATCGCCTTTCATTTGTTTGATTACAAGATTAGAATCGCCGCAGATGATCAGACGTCCCCTGTCCATCTCTGACAGAAACTCGAGGCACCAAAACAGACCATGGTACTCGGCCTCATTCACTGTGAGATCGAGCTGGTACCTCGAGGCTGCTGAGATCACTGTCCAGTCTGGTAAACTCCATTCAATTCCACTGTACGCTCCCCCACTTTGTTTCAAACGCGCTGTTCCATCAAAGCTAACAACTAGTAATCTCTCATCTGGCTCCACTGTTGGAGGTGGCATCGATATCACTTGTCGCGGTTGTTTCCTGGGAGCGATCAAAATCATGATCGAGTCCACTTCCTTGCGGGGTGTAATACTTGCCGCGATCACGCCTAAGATCTCATCTTTCCCTTTGGTACCTTTCACGATCTCGAGAGTCCAACTCGATAGAAGTGCAGCCCATTGCCCTAACCTTCCTAGCAACCCAGATGAGTGAAGTAACCAGGGCAATGTAGAATGGCGCGTCAACACTCTATAATCGATCTTGCCACAAGTTGAGTATAGCAGACATCTAGTATTCTGAGCAGAGCCAACACTTCCTTATCGACCATACCATAGTTGATCTCATTCGGCTTGAGCGTGCGACTAGTGAAAGTCACTGACTTGTATATTCCATCGTGCTCTTGCGTCAGGGCAGCTGAGATTGCCCACTTGCTGGCATATACCACAACCACTGGTTGTCGATCTATGTCGAAGTGTTGCAAGATCGGAGCAGTCACGATCTTGTTCTTCAATATGGCGAACGCTGTCTTAGCCTCAGTCCATCTGCCACCCTCTTCTGCAATGACATCCTCGTCGTCCCCAGTCGATCTTGCCCTCCGAGCGATCTCGTAGAAATCCGCTTCACGTAGTTCGTACAGAACTGATGCGTAGATCGCAAAATCTTCAATAAATCGGCTGTAGTAGTTGAGACTTCCCAAGAATGATTGCATCGGTCTTAGGTTGGTGGGGAACGGTAATTCTTGTAAAGCTGACAAATCCTTTGGACGTGTCTCCAAACCTTCAGCTGGTACACGATGTCCTAGATAATCCACCTTCTGCCGACCCCAGAAGCTTTTGGCGACGCTTATGGACAGATTCCACTCGTCGCAGGCGTCCAACAGCTTTTCCACCTTTTGCATAGCGCGTCCCACGATCTCCCAGTTACCAGTATGTCGTTGATGTAAGATCGACGTCCCAACACTGACTCATTTCTTTCTAGATCAGGTTCCCCCGTATCAAATACATCCTTTCGGCCAGATCGATCTTGATCTTGGAACACCTTCAAGAATCCATATAGTGCATTGTCTAGGAGTCTCTGGTAGATCTGGGGAGCGTTTTTAAGTCCGAACGGCATCCGATTCCACTCAAACAGTCCAAATGGAGTGATAAATGCCGAGATCGATCGGGCTCGGTCCGTCATAGGTACTACCCAGAAACCACTGGCCATATCCAGAGAACAATACCAGAGAACTTTGTGGAGATCATCCGGCAAATCATTGATCAAAGGCATGGGGTACACCATGAACCTTGCCAGATTATTAGCCAGTCGGTAATCGATGCACAACCGGATGTCGATCCCATTCTTCTTGATAATCACTACTATGGGTGACGCCCAAGGAGATGTCGAGTGTCGGATCATCCGAGTCGGTAATAGTCCTTTGATTAGTTGATACAACTTTTCGCGGAACTGCATGGCCACATTGCCACAACGTTGAGCGACCGGCTTTGCATTTCCCACATCTATGTCGCATACCACTCCCTTCGCCGCTGGTGGTAAGGCATTGCCCTTTCCGATAAGAAGGTGCTTCCGTTTCCAGATAATCTCCACGAGACGCTCGATCTCCTCCTGGGTGTTGATCTTGGCATCACCTATTTGGAGATCTTCGATCTTGACTTCTTCCGTGGTTGCGGTCACTTCTGGTAGCACAGCCATTTGATCTTCCACATCTTCTGCGAATAAAGTTCCCCCTTCCTAGATACAGACTTCCTCATCCATTGTAGGATCGCCTATGTTTGCCTCGATCTTGGTGCGAAGATTATTGCTGTTAGCAGGATCGATCTTGCCTTGGTCAGATGTGCATTCGATTGACGGTGGGCTTGCGTCCCCGTTCCCTGCGATCTTGACATTGTGGATGGCTTTTACCGGCCGTGGTAAGATCGCAGTTGGTGTTACGTACTCGGGACGCTCCACCATTGGCTCGGTGATCTGCTCGTTGGTACCCGCTTCACTGATCTCATCCGTAGTTGCCTGATATGCGAGATTTTGCCATTCGGCGTACCTCCTCGATCCGACGGATACATATCCCGGAATTCGGGGTATTCGATCTCCACTCAACCACATCGCGACTCTCGATCCTTCGTGGAGCGTTAGTGCACGATCACTCACATTGGTTACCTGTAGATAACGGGTCTTTCCTGGTCCGACTGTGATCGTTGGCACCCATCGATCTCCCATGGTGACCCATAGCTTATACTGGTTAGATGTCTGACCTCGTAGCCTGATCTCGGCCGTCTGTCCGACATCGATCCAGTAGTGATCCTTCCAGCACACATGTTAGACCTTGTCACCGTAGAGAGGACGCCTACCAGCCATCTGAAGGCGGACTTCGTCATATCGTCCCATCAGCAAGATCGAGGCGAATACCCGCTGGCACCATGAAGTCCATTCCTAGTATCAGATTTTGACCTCCAGTGGGCGGGCCTACCCATGCATCAAAGAATTACACTAGCGATCCTGCCAGCATGATCTTGAGACGAGTACGTCCCTCGATCTTATATGGAGATCGTCCAACACCTTCGCATTCCAACGTTTGACTCTCATCGATCTGGCACCCAGCCTTACGAGCAAAGGTGGCATCCAGTATGGATACCTCGGCGCCACTGTCGAACAGCAAAGTTGCCTTTTTGTTGTTGATCTTCCCCCATAGCTTTAGATTAATTGAATTCCCTGTCTGGAACATGGTATTTCCAGTAACGTCGCGATTCCCCAGGGTAGATCTCAAGAGCCATCATCACACTCGATCTTGTATATTTATCGATCTGGCGTAGACTTGACACTGTAGCGGTAGATTTCTCCAGAAGATCTCATGAATTGTCGATCAGATCGATCTGTTGATTAACTGTTGCCTCCGATTGTTTCTCGACATATGCATAAATGCAATAACTAGAACGCTTGTCTCGTACCGGATTCCAAACCGGCAAGCGTCCTACTTTAACATCTTCTCCGCCGTCTCTGGCAACATGCCGGCGTGATTTGTAGGGTTGTACCATTGTCAGATCAAGTTGTAAAATTCCTCCATAGTACACTTTCCCGCTTCGTGGATGTCACCGCATGCCTTGCATGTGAATAGGCAGCGATCTGAGGGGTGTCCTTTACGACCGCACTTCTCACACGTGAGAGGTCCCCAGCACCTATGATCGCTATGTTTGCGCGACCCGCATCGCTTAGGTAGTGAACCTGTATCCTGTCGATCTTGTGGTGCGCGACTGTTTCCGACCTCCGTGCGGCTGCGATCTCGGTTCCCTTGATCTTGATCTTGCTGCCCTTCATTATTCCCAGGTGCTGCGAGGTAGACGCGACGTAATCTTGCTTCGTCATCCGATCCACTGGAGTCCTCTTCAGACTCGCTGCTATCTGAGATCGCCTTGACAGCTCTGACTGCCCGAGTTGAAGCAGACGGGGATGCTACATTGTTGTTCTTCTGACGAGGCTTGAATGATCCATATACAGCCTTACTTTGTCGTGCCTTCGCTCGTTGCCGAGATCGAAGTGCTTCTTCCAGAGAGGCGGCATTATGGAATTCGTAGTAGGGCCAGGTGATCTGCAAGATCGCGGTCATCAAGAGTTTCGATGAAGTGTTCCACATGCTCCCGCCGAACTTCCAAAGGTCCATCCTTGATCTGGAGGCGTGCCATAAGTCCAGCCACATTGAGACGGTACAGATACTCCAGCGGAGATTCGTCCGATCTCTTGCGCGCGTGGTAATATTGCCTCGCGACTGGCACTCCTCGTCCACAATATTGAACCTGGAAGCTGCGGAGCAAATCCTTCCAGGTACTGCGTGTTGTGCGACTAAGCTGTCGATACCAGTTTCGCGCCGATCCTGCGAGGAGATCGCCGAACACCAGACACTTTTCTTCGTCAGGGGCTTGATCTCGCATAAAGGCGGACTTTACTTTGCTAAGTCAGGCCCTGGCTCGATCTTCGTCCCCTTCTTTCCCCGCGAACTCCTTGAGCTCAGACATAGCGGATATTCGTATACGTGGGACACTTGTCGACCTTCTGGTGGTCGTGGCTGAAGTTGATGCTACAGCCACGCGTATTGGAGGATCAAGATCGAGATCATCTGGGTCGTATTCATGAGGGCTTGGGTGTCGACCACAGACTCCATATCCACATCTCGATCTTCTGCTGGTGCTGATTTTGCAGGGTTGGCGGTGCCTTGTTGTTCCTTCAAGAACCGGCTCATCGCCGCCTGGAAGTACGATTCCAGCTTCGCATTCGATCCTTGTGTCATGGTCGGCGCTATGATGTCCATCATTCGCTTGGCCTTTTGATCTCCATGCTGCCGTAGCATAACAGCGCCTGATGGGCCTAGCGTCATCCGAGGTGGGTAATCAGTACTATCAGTATCCACCTCCTCAGTCGCCGACTCATAGTGTGAGGATGTACCGGTCTGATCTTCCAATGAGAGTGCCAGTAACGATCTTAGCATGTCGTCAGTCGATCTTGCCGCGATCTTGGGGGTTACATTCTTCTCACCCGCCAAGGGCATCAGTGGGTCGAAGATCGACATGTGTTGATCGTGCTGAGCCTCGTGTCGAATAGATCGTTAGCGTCCAACGATCATGTGATGATCCCACCTTCCTTGATCAGATGCAATAACGCTTTTGCAGCTTCCAGCTTGCTCGATCTTGCAGTTGGCTTTTGCACTGGGCCTTTTTGATCGCTGATGACCTTCGGCTTGATGATCTGCATAACGGGATTCTTGATACAGAAGGTGTGAAGTTCCTTCTTGTGGTATGCGATCTCGAGTGACTCATCAGTCCACGCTGTTTTAAGATCGTCTTGGTCATCAACGTCCGATCCTGGTGCTTTCATCTTCTTCCGTAGGGGCTTCGATCTTGCTGATTTCTTTTTTGTGCTCGACTTGGAGACGAGCGTTTGGATGGTTTTCGCCGATCGACTTTCGTCCTGCAGATCACGACGTGAGTCGGAATCTGATGGGGTCCTCGAACGGACTTGTGGAGGCGTTAGAAGCTTCTCTCTTAGGTCCGTAGCAGGACCTTCTTCTGTTCCGTCGGTAGAGCTCCTCCCAAAGCTCTGCCGATTCGCGGATCGATCTTGATTCAGTAGTGTCGTTGGTGATCCGATCTCCAACGACGCTGGTTTCTCTGATCTAAGATCAGCATGCGCTTCTTCATGGGATTCACGGTGAAATCCCGAGTCACCCAAAGCTCCGGGCACGCGCACCATTGTGGCGAAGTGGTTCTGCGAAATCGCAAGATCGCAGGAGTCCTCTTGCACACTGCGCCCGAACTGCCGACTAACGGAAGGGGTACTCCGATCTTCCGTGAAGTTACTTGATCTCATCTTGTGTACCCGTCGGTGGGACTAGATCGCTCCTCGGGTGATCTCAGGAGACGCGCTTGTTGTTGATCTTAGGCTGTCTGACAGGACAGCGGGAGAGGTGGCAGCAGCGGGGATACCTCTACTCGCTGCGCTGGGTAGATATCGAGCTTTCGATCTTGGGTGTCCTTGATCGATCTTGCTCTGACCAGTGTCGATCTTGGCCTGGGGGTGTCTTGTGGTCGGTGTGTGACCCTTATCCAATGAATCCAATACGTGCTTGCCGCTTCCTATAGCGGGGTCTTGAGATTTGAGGGTTGACGAACGTCCAGCCAAGTAATCTGGGCGTAGGGGTTCTACTTAGTGTCGATCTTGATCTTGCGTAACGTCGGGAGGGCCAGTCTTGTATATCCCCGCCCGGAATAGCATAGAAGAAGGAAGACTTGTGTAGTAGAAGGTAAAAACAACTCTGAATTAATGGTTAATATCCTATGCTTCCCATCTGTGGCTATCCATACTGCACTGGCTTCATAATACCTATAATAAAGTCAAGATCAATATTACCTGTCAAGATCGATACCGCGTGGGTACAATCGATTTTGGCGGGGATGACGTCACGCATTCACTTGGTCACTATAGCGGGTGTCACTGTAGAGTGAGTGCCCTCGATTGTGATTGACATGACAAGATCACGGTCCAAAAACTTCTGATCTACGGCAAGTTATTAGCAGGGGTGGTGGAGTTAGTATCGATGCTGCTGTCTAAGAAAGCACGGCTCAACAGTGGACGGTGCGGGATTGGGTCACAAACAAGGCCAAAATTCTAAGGTTTAGCGAATCACAGAAAGCAGAACTTTGAAGGGAAGGAAGAAAGGAAATGATACATTTCTCGCACTCTCTAGGAAGGGCAACATCTCATGGCTGACAAAGCGTTCTCGATTGTGCATCCCATACCTGCTAACTGCACATCTACTTGCCAGCCACTTGTCGTTGGCACCAAGGGAGAACTGAAGACAGCGCCCTGCAATGCTTGGATTCACCAAAACGAATCGAGCCCTAAGAACACCCATGCAAAGCGCATTGATATAATTAATCGCACGATCACTTCCTGGAACAATATTCTGAAAAAACTGTTCAAACTTGCTTTACCGAATGTCAAGCAATTCCCGACAGTATGAAACACAACTTTCGTGTGATCGTAATACGCAAGTTTCGGTTTTGAACAGTAAGATTTTTCTGTTAATTGCACCCTTTTCTGGAATACTTTTGACCAATCAAATGATTGGCGTATTTTTTGGTAGATCCCAGTTTACTATGGAGGATGATAGTCAGTCCAGGTGTATTTTTTCCGTGGTCACCTGTATATACGCACACCCACGTTTGTGGGTGTAACTCACTCATTTTTGTGAGTTGGGGCTAGCTGTTTGGATATGTTATTTTCAGTATTGCTCGTACCTCCTACATCTGTTAGCAACTGGAAGTTGCAGTTTGTAGAGGGGTTCGCATACAAGTGACTACTTTGGACCACCCGTCCAGTAATACGCACAGTATGAACCATACTAAAACAAAGATAAACCGAATGATGGTAATAGGTATTTGGATGATTCTGGACCATTTCTAGAAGCGATGGACCGAAGTTCTCCGCAGACGGAACGGGAGCGGGGAAAGATTGAAGGTGTGAGCCAAGCTGGTGTTGGCATTAGAGAAATAGCTCGAAAGGTGAAGCATTCGACAGACGTTGTTCGACGTGTGTTGAACGTTGTCAATAAACAGCCACGCAAAATGATGTGGCCATCACCCATCATGACTGAACGAGACGTTCGTCGTCTCGTTCGGACAGCGTATATTGGCGATTTTTACGGCGCTGCAGCTTAGGTCTATGCTAAATCTGGCCCCCTCTGTAAGGACTATTCAGCGTGTACTTGCTACCGTTGACTGGCTGTGCTACACTAAATTGAACATCACATTGCCTCTTTCGAAGGCTGGCAAGATTTTAAGAAAGGCATGGGCATGGAAAATGCTAATGCATCCAGAAGGCAACAGTGTATGGGAGAAAATTATATTTTCTTACGGAAAAATGAAACTTTGACGGCCCAGACAATTTTCAGAATTATTGACAGGATCTACGCCGGCCACCGCGCGAACGTCGCCGCCAGAATGGAGGGTTCTCTATGGCGTGGGCAGGATTCAGCGTACCAAGATTGCATTTCTGACGGGACGGCAGAACTCTGAAGACAACATATATACAGTCTCAGTGTTCCTTCTACCGTATGCACACCTACACTAGGGAACAGAGTTCATCTACCAGCAGGATGGTGCCTCTATCCACACGTCCAAGGCACCGTTCGAGTTTCTCCAAGAACAAGGGGGTTAGTACTGGGGTGAACGCCAAGGTCCCCAGACCTTAACCCCATCGAGAATCTCTGGTCTATTTTAACACGTCGTGTTTACCATTGAGAAGAACGGCAATAAGACGCACTATTAGGGTAATGTGTTACCACCATCCCGTTTATCTTGGTTTTAGTATGATTCATACTGTGACGGGGTCACACGAGCGCCTTGCTTGAGGAAGCGTGCTATTAAGAGTATACAAACTCGAAGTGAACGGCGGTTCACTAGTCCCTGGTCTTAGGGGGCTTAATAGCCAGTTTAGCGTAGATTTAAGACTGATGTATTTATAGTTAATTAGGTCCATTTGGCCTGTAATACAAACTCCTAATTAACTATAATTTAACCTTAATGTGCATATAAAAGGTGCTCTCAGCCACCAGATCTACGTGGCAGTAGTGTGGTCCACACCACCCACGAGTGAGTATCTAAAACGAATACTCACAGAAGTATATCTACTTCTAGAGGCGGTACCCTTTCTAGGGTACCCCTCATGTAACCCCGTTACACAGTATCCCTACTCGCAATCACTGAGATATATAACGCTATGATTATTAATACACAGTTGAAAAGCTTTCTTCATATTTTAGAACCTAATAACATTTGCAGGACGGGTGTCACTCGCGTTCTATAGGATCCACCTAATAAAACCTTTAAAAATTGTTACTTGATTAAAGTATGGAATCAGGTCCGTCGTCCAGATTTATATTTAAGTAATCACGAAACGACCGACCAGCCCGTTGGGTCCCCATAGCTACAACCATAATAGGGTTACGGCAGGTAGAGGTTCATGGTCTACTTTAGAGACTCGAATCGTTACTGTCATGCGCTAACCGGAATTTCTAGATATTTTGGTGACTATCCTACGATCGCCTATATCAATTTTTGAGCCAAATTTCTGTTACACGCCTCCATTTATACTTAATTTCAGTATGGAAGGGGTGAGCACTCCCGGCACGGCCTGTTAAGTTCCGTATAACCTGTTGCGTCTAGAGTTCTGGGTACCCGCTTCGCGGACGCTAAAACCACGATTATTGGAACGCGGTACCATTTCTTCGTAAATACAGTCAAAATTCGATTTTAATTCTATTTAAACGAAATGAAACTGGTTTTTGGTTAGGGGGATGTTTACGAGCTCGATAATAGGGGGAGTCGAACAGTAAGGATGAAGACATATCTTTGGCGACGACGAGCAGCAGACTGAAGACAGGTAGCAGATGACAAGCGACAGACGACGAACAGCGGACAGCAGACTGAAGACGGGAAAGAGAAGAAGAGGAAGATACAACGAGCGGGCCGGGTTGGAGAATGAGACCCGCTGGCAAGGAATCCAGGTTCACGACCCTTCGATCGAAGATCGTGGTACTTGAAGTTCGCTGGGTACACAGTGGACGGCTGACAGGAAGTTACGGTGGGTGCTAGGCAGTTAAGGAGCAGTCAGTCTTAGATTTGCCGAGTAGCTAGCAGAGCTATCGGTCGAGCGGTTGTAGTGTCGGTATTGGCGCTAACTGCGAATAAACTAAGTGAGAAAGAGGCGGATTGGTGGTGGTTAGTGTCGTAGTTCAGGAGTTGCGTCGGGTGTGACAGGACACGGGTATCAGCAGCCCCGTAGGACCCTTGCTCGTGGTATCAGCAGCCCACAAAAGAAAAGAGGTATCAGCAGCCCTCATAAGAGCACGGGTTTGGCAAAGATCCTGACGTTTCTCTTCATTGCCGTACGCGGACGTGAGAATTATCTTCTACAGGCTACTGTATATTCGATACTTAAGTGCATTGTTAGGGGTCTGTAGGCGTTAAGCTCCCTCGAGTGATACCCTTGATCAGGGTGGAACTCCTGGCTGTTTGCGGTGGTGACGGACTACGGCGCTAATGGAAGAGAAAGCTTACTGAACCATGCAAAAAACGTGCTCAATTTTCTCGCTGACTTCTGCTTATTTTCCTAAAGATTCTCTGCTCAATTTCAAAACAAACCACCTCCGGAGGTGGCTGATATTGAAAATAAGCAGTCTGAAAATATAACCAGTTCCCTCGTTCCCTCCCCCTTTACATGCAAGCACCGTTAGTGACTCGCCAAAGGCGAGCACTTTCATCTCTTCGCCATTCATGTAAGAAGCGGACTCCACTCATTGAGATCGAAGTTTTAACCTAGCAGCTACTCTGAGAGCAACGACACGATCAAAACTAGTTTTACCCATGCGTGCCCGCTGTCGAAAATGTAAGGTTGGCATAGAGGCACGAAAGGCACGAAAAGTATCGACAAAGAATCTAGTGGTTTTAAGGGGGCGTTCTCGAGAAACAAGCAAGCGGTACGACGGCACAAGCAGCGAAACCTCGGATAGATCCTCTACTTCGGAAAATAGAAGCTGGTTCTCGTTCCCGATACTCCGGTTGTCTTTTCCCTCGAGTGTGGCAACGGCCAGTACATCCACAACCTCACGCAGGAATCACTGGAGGGAATACTCGTTTAAATACGAATTACAGGCAATAATGAGCGATCAGGATCGACCCCCCTCACTGTTTTCTGCTTACTTTTCGAGTGTTTTTCTGCTTATAAATTCGGCTCTTCCTTGCTCACTCTTTTACCATTTTTGGAGATTCGACTCCCCCTAATATTGAATTGAAGAGTATTGCATCCCTTTGTTCATATCGTGTTTGGTTTTATATTGTAACAACGTGTATTGAGCTGTCAATCATTGAAAATTCAAAGGAAACAGCATATATGTTGGGCCGTTGTTCCATGTCAGGGTTTCTCAACAAATCTAAACATCATGTTAAAACTCTATAGTATTCAGTTGCTACTATTTTAGCAATTTCAATAGTTTTTGTCTTCGCTTCTTGGGGCGTAAGACGAATGGCCCAACGACATTGCAATGACTGTCTCTGGGGATAAGCTTGCGTGCTCTGGAAAATACATATGAATTGAATATTAGTTGATCCGTGCTGAGATTTCCTACTTCAAGTAGACCACTGTTTTCGGCTGTGCTCACATTGGTAAAATCGGCGTATTCATAATTAGTCTGAGCTAAAATGTTCAAAGTTAATCTTATGAAAATGAGTTCAGTTTGGTGACATGGTAGGTAATTGGTAGCTGGTGCTGTCAGAGAAATGAATCAGAAGTAAGACAAGAACGGCACCAACTACACTCGCAAAGCTGTGATGCGCTGCGGCTTCTCTTTGGATATCGATGAAGTCTAGGTACAAGTGAACTCTTCCCTCTCCTACAGGAAATCATCACAAGTATCCTGAGGAATTTGCAGGCAAGAAAAAACTGAAGAATCGGACGACAAGTCGTTAGAGACAGGCACCAAAATGGCACGATCGGTAGCGACGAAGGCAAGTCGGTACGGTTTAGAGTGTTGTACTGGCCAAAATAGTTTGTACCAAACTTTGAGGGCATTTTACCTGTAGAAGATGGTAACTTTCCATATACGATATTTAGATATAAGGCGTAATCTCGACCGTAGATTCCGATTTTGAGGTCAAATTTGACAGAGTCGGACTCCTTACACTCGATATACCTCCTAGAAAACATCGCTTCAAAAACTCAAAAGTTTGGGGAAAGGGCTCCAGTAGGGTTAGCAAATCAGCAGTCAGAACCTGCGAGGATGATTGGCTCATTTGGCAAAACATGTGCTGAAACATAAGGTATTTAGGTTTAAACGTAGTGAAATTCCTGTCGAGGCCAACTTCATGATTACAACACGGCAAATTTATCAATATAATATTTCATGGGGTATTCATCCTGACTATCACTAAGCTCACTTTCGTCGTCAGCATCGGCGCACTCAACCTCTTCGCGTTCTACTGCCTGCAGGTGCTTGTCTGCTTCCTTTTAAATGCTTTTGTATGCGTTCTTCCAGTCCTTTGACGTGATATGTTCTTTACTTAAATCTACTTTCTCTTCTAACTCACCAGACACCTTAAAAGGCGACTCATTGCACGCCGAGATATTTGAATCGAGGTGCGTCTAAAGACTTCTTCACTAACCATCTGAGCTGTAATTTGGTTGTCTCTCAATGTTGCACTTATTGATGTACGCGTTTATTGCTGGTGACACGTCTTCATCTTCATAACTCCTTGGCCTCCCTCGCGAATCTTCACTGGTTTGTTTCTAGCAAGGTATCAATTTATACAGGTTAGCGATATATATCGTTAATATGGCAGTCATGCGCGTACCTCGGAACTGTCGAATGTTTGCGAGCCTGGTGAGCTCACCACACGGCCCCAATTGTGCTTGTAGCTGTCCCAAGACACTGATGAACAAGCTCGAGCGTTCGTCCGGACACTTTATTGTCTCCTTGGCGTCCTTTTAGAAAGAAATTGTAAGCGTTCACAATCATTGCACGCTCACTGTCACTAAGTCGCTTGTCCCTGGCCATCTTCCTGAAGCCCAACGTGAACACTTGGTAACTGTTATCGAAAGAGGAGATCACAGGCATTATTTTAAGGGTATTCCATGCTTGTCCGCCTAATATTAGAGATGCAGTCGACGATATTGCGGTCGTTTTAGTATTTTTGGTACAAACTATTTTGGCCAGTACAATATTGATGGAGAGGCACACCTCTAATTCAATGTATATTTCTGGAAATTCAGACAATGTTCAAAATTAGTTATGTAGTCTGGCCTTAGACTAATTCGTGTTAACTCGATGAAAATGTGCTTACATAAATTAGTCAGAGTAAGACTAATTACTATAGTGACTGTACCATGATCCAATATTAACTGATCCTGATGGAGTGCCAGCTCACAACACTGTAAAAATGGTCGTCAATACTGCAAAAATGGCCTACACCACTGAAGGGTTAGGTAGGTCTATACCACCGAAAATAATGGCTGAAAACACTGATAGGAAGTCTTTAGCCACTGAAAAAGAAAATTTAAATATAAACGACGATTTTCCTTGTATCTGAACCGTTGCCGGAATCCTTGAGTGCTATTATCGGGCTGCCCCATATAACTTTCATCTCCGTTCAAGCATCGCTCCTCCGACAGCTCCACACTTACTCATAGTGCCTTCTAACGTGCAAAACAGATCTCATCAAGCCATGACGGATACACTGTCCTCCGCTCCAAGTGCTTCACTTGGTAACTGTTATCGAAAGAGGAGATCACAGGCATTATTTTAAGGGTATTCCATGCTTGTCCGCCTAATATTAGAGATGCAGTCGACGATATTGCGGTCGTTTTAGTATTTTTGGTACAAACTATTTTGGCCAGTACAATATTGATGGAGAGGCACACCTCTAATTCAATGTATATTTCTGGAAATTCAGACAATGTTCAAAATTAGTTATGTAGTCTGGCCTTAGACTAATTCGTGTTAACTCGATGAAAATGTGCTTACATAAATTAGTCAGAGTAAGACTAATTACTATAGTGACTGTACCATGATCCAATATTAACTGATCCTGATGGAGTGCCAGCTCACAACACTGTAAAAATGGTCGTCAATACTGCAAAAATGGCCTACACCACTGAAGGGTTAGGTAGGTCTATACCACCGAAAATAATGGCTGAAAACACTGATAGGAAGTCTTTAGCCACTGAAAAAGAAAATTTAAATATAAACGACGATTTTCCTTGTATCTGAACCGTTGCCGGAATCCTTGAGTGCTATTATCGGGCTGCCCCATATAACTTTCATCTCCGTTCAAGCATCGCTCCTCCGACAGCTCCACACTTACTCATAGTGCCTTCTAACGTGCAAAACAGATCTCATCAAGCCATGACGGATACACTGTCCTCCGCTCCAAGTGCTTCACTTGGTAACTGTTATCGAAAGAGGAGATCACAGGCATTATTTTAAGGGTATTCCATGCTTGTCCGCCTAATATTAGAGATGCAGTCGACGATATTGCGGTCGTTTTAGTATTTTTGGTACAAACTATTTTGGCCAGTACAATATTGATGGAGAGGCACACCTCTAATTCAATGTATATTTCTGGAAATTCAGACAATGTTCAAAATTAGTTATGTAGTCTGGCCTTAGACTAATTCGTGTTAACTCGATGAAAATGTGCTTACATAAATTAGTCAGAGTAAGACTAATTACTATAGTGACTGTACCATGATCCAATATTAACTGATCCTGATGGAGTGCCAGCTCACAACACTGTAAAAATGGTCGTCAATACTGCAAAAATGGCCTACACCACTGAAGGGTTAGGTAGGTCTATACCACCGAAAATAATGGCTGAAAACACTGATAGGAAGTCTTTAGCCACTGAAAAAGAAAATTTAAATATAAACGACGATTTTCCTTGTATCTGAACCGTTGCCGGAATCCTTGAGTGCTATTATCGGGCTGCCCCATATAACTTTCATCTCCGTTCAAGCATCGCTCCTCCGACAGCTCCACACTTACTCATAGTGCCTTCTAACGTGCAAAACAGATCTCATCAAGCCATGACGGATACACTGTCCTCCGCTCCAAGTGCTTCACTTGGTAACTGTTATCGAAAGAGGAGATCACAGGCATTATTTTAAGGGTATTCCATGCTTGTCCGCCTAATATTAGAGATGCAGTCGACGATATTGCGGTCGTTTTAGTATTTTTGGTACAAACTATTTTGGCCAGTACAATATTGATGGAGAGGCACACCTCTAATTCAATGTATATTTCTGGAAATTCAGACAATGTTCAAAATTAGTTATGTAGTCTGGCCTTAGACTAATTCGTGTTAACTCGATGAAAATGTGCTTACATAAATTAGTCAGAGTAAGACTAATTACTATAGTGACTGTACCATGATCCAATATTAACTGATCCTGATGGAGTGCCAGCTCACAACACTGTAAAAATGGTCGTCAATACTGCAAAAATGGCCTACACCACTGAAGGGTTAGGTAGGTCTATACCACCGAAAATAATGGCTGAAAACACTGATAGGAAGTCTTTAGCCACTGAAAAAGAAAATTTAAATATAAACGACGATTTTCCTTGTATCTGAACCGTTGCCGGAATCCTTGAGTGCTATTATCGGGCTGCCCCATATAACTTTCATCTCCGTTCAAGCATCGCTCCTCCGACAGCTCCACACTTACTCATAGTGCCTTCTAACGTGCAAAACAGATCTCATCAAGCCATGACGGATACACTGTCCTCCGCTCCAAGTGCTTCAGACTTCTCAGACACGAGCGCCCAGTCTGATTCATACTCGGAGGTAGGGCTTACTTGCTACAGCATACTCCATCATCAAGTGCTCATTCATGTTTTGTAGAGCGGTAGCGACGATGAAATATCAACGCGAAACATTCGGCAGCGGCCGAAATGGCGTCACGTCTGGAATTCGCAAAACAACACCGACATGAGCTATGATGAACTTATGCGGAGTCTACCCAGTTGCGCCACAGTCAAAAATGATCTATCTAAATGCACGATGGATCACGTGTCAATGGATCAGTACGAGCTTTCCCACACCATTCATTAGATGCGTACAATTCTAACGAAGTGTACCTCGGCAAGATGCGCACTGAGTGAAGTCAAATGTGGCTGTCGATACAAGATTAATAAATGTCAAGATACTGATTTCATTACAGTTGCCCAAGAAGGAGTGCATTGCATGGAAAGTGGGTTTGATACGTCTTCCCCTCCAACCTCAAAAGGATTGACGACTGAGATGAAGACGGTTGTACATGAATCGATACGTCAAAACTTTGGAATCACCCCCCACGTGGTATTCAGACGCATTTGTAATGAAATAGCTGGACCGCCACCATTGGACGCAACTACAAGAGCTTGTCAATGCCGTTTCCATGGAAAATATAACATTTGTCCTCATATTATCGAAGCCACGAAGCTCGTGGGAGCAGCTTGCCCTGGTTACAAACAACAACCACGTAGGTTTGAATCCCGTGATACGCGATCAAAACAAAAACGTTACGTCTTACCCAACTAAATGCGGGTAGTGAAGCAAGTTCCTGTGTGATTAACGGTGATGGAGCTAACTCTGTAGGAATCGTGCACCTTCAGCGCAATGAAAATAATTCATTGTCAAACGAAAACCAAGCAACAACTACAAGTGAGTTTGAAGGTGATACTATTCTACAAAATTTCTGTGCCAGTGAAGACCATACTGTTGAAGCACCAACTATCTACAGAGGTGGTCCTACTTCAGAATTTTGTATGTCCCGGACTTAGTTCGATACCCTGTCGTACCCACTATTGCAGAGGATATCCCGTCAACTGACCATGCACCGTTTTCTGTTGGGGCACCGCTTGAAAGTACCTTGACGATAAGTCAGCAAACTGGTTTTGAAGGATTTGACCAACCAATCCGTATCTCAGAGCAACGGCACTATTCATTTTCTGCGCCGAAGCGACCATCAGACGCTGCTCCATCAAATCGACAGTCGTGTGAACATACCAAACGTCGTCGAGGTTAGCTACCTACGTGAGAGTATAGATATGACACCAAGACTAACTATTACCGCATTTTCTCATACATACATACTTAATCAACACCAGATTTACTACTTATCGCTTGTAGTGGATGAAGCCATTTTTCAGTAGTTGAAGCCTTCTTTTCAGTGTTTTCAACCATTATCTTCAGTGGATTAGCCCTACCTAACCCTCAGTGGTGTAGGCCGTTTTTACAGTGTTTCAAGGCCATTCTTACAGTGGTTTAGTCTGCCCCTCATCCTGATGCAGCAAACCTCAACGCCCTATCCCCCGTATTCCACATAATTTTCACAGAAGCTCCAGCTCTCAACAACAATTCCACGACATCAGCGTATTTGCTTTCAGCGGCTACAATCGAAGGTGTGCTCCAATATTTATCTGATAAGTCGACACTAGCGCCGTGATCTATGAGTGTGCTAACTGCTCCCAGGTGGCCGAACATTGCTGTGAGCAAAAATGCTGTAGATCCACCATCAGATAGCACGTCGATAAAGGCACCATCTTGTATAAGAATCTCCACAACATCAGCACGATCAGCCATGGCCAGCGCTCTGAACCCGTTGGTGTAAGTTTTCTCAGTATCGGCTTCCTTCTCCAACAGTAAGCGAACAACCTCCAGATGTCCTTCTTGAGAAGCAGTAATTAATGCAGTAGCCCCGCCCTGAGTCGTTTGATCAATCATTGCCCATTTTCCAGCAGAAGCTGTACGATATCAGTGTACACTCTCACTGCAGCCCAGATGAGCGCAGTAGAGCCATTCAGTCCTCCAGTATTGACAGGGACACTCATTTCAATCAGATAGCGCACCATCTCGAGGTGACCATTTTGGACAGCACGCGTGCATCCGTTTTGTTCAGCTTTTTCAATGTCCGCACTGTCCTCACATAAGACTCGGGCAACGTCGACGTAGCCATACAATGCTGCGTTGATGAGAGGTGTATTTCCATTACTGGCGTACAAGTCACCATCAGCTCCACTTTTCAACAGAAATCACACAGTGTCTTTATGACCCTTGCCAACCGCCCAGTTAATAGCGGTAAATCCATCATTATCTGCCTTGTCAATCCCGGCTCCTTTCTCCATCAACAGCTGAATGACCTCAGTATGACCGCTTCCAGCTGCATTCATCAGCGCAGTGCTCCCATTATTTGAAGGCAAGTCAACAACAGCTCCTCTCTCCAATAGAAAACTTACGGCATCGAGGTAGCCTTCTCCAGCAGCAAGCACGATTGGGGCACATCCGAATGAATTCAGAAAATCAACTCTTGCTCCTTTATCGAGGAGAAACCGGGCAACATCAACATGACCAGCCTGAACCGCACCAGATAAAGGAATGTTACCGCTATTGTTCACTTTATCGATTTTGTCTCCATTCGCTAACAGTTCTTGGACGACTTCCGTGTGGCCATTAATTGCTGACCAACTGAGTGGGTGTCTCCATTTTGATTAGCTTTGTCCATGTCAGGCTGACAGTCAACCCCCTTCTCCAAAAGGAATCGTACCACATCGATATGACCTTCTCGAGCAGCACAGATAAGAGGTGTAAAGCCGGTTTCAGTCGCCACTTCGATCCCTGCTCCTTTCTGCTGTAAATGACGTACAACATCAAGACGTCCACCTGTAGCAACCCAACCAATAGCTGTGAATTGATCTTCATCGGTCTTCTCGATCTCAGCCTCCTTTTCTAGCAGAAATTGCACAATATCAAGTTGACCATGAGCAGCTGCGTATATGAGTGATATAACCCCTGAGTTCGTAGCTCGCTCAATAGCAGCTCCGTTCTTAGTTACAGCTCTATGTCCATGTGACCACCATCAGCTGCCCAGAGAAGAGCAGTGGAGCCATGTGCGTTCGGGAGGTTAACACTACCTCCCTTTTCAAGTAGAAGCTGGACCACTTTGATTTGACCTTGTTTATCTGCATGATAAGGTTCGTGTTCTCGTCTTAGCTCGTCCTCTCGACGATATCTCCATTATCCAGCAGAACTCGAACCACGTCAATATGTCCTCCAGCTGCAGCGATGGTCAATGGTGTATCTCCTCCTTCATGAGCCTGATTAAAGTCTACCTCCTCTCCATTAAGAGTCGAACGACATCCAAGTGCCCATTTTTGGCTTCAGCGTATAGTGCAGTAGAGCAATTTTCATCAGTGGCGTTGACGCTGGTCTCCGTCTCCAATATCGTCTCCACCACGTCGATATTTCACTCGTCAGAGGCCAGAAGAAGGTCCTTGCTGTTGATGCTATCCTATGAAACAAATATGATACGTGTGCGAGATCTGCATAATTTTTGATGATGCATTGAAAACTGGATAGTTGACCGCGTAACACAAGAAAACGCGTAATCGGATTATCTTGAGAGTCTAAATTTCGCCTCGATACATTTAAATACACTGGCGCGCCCCTAACATGCGCGTAGAAGGTGCTTTTACTGGACATGAGGAGCAAACCCGAGCAGGATAGTCATTCCTTAAAACTTCATTTCGTTTTTAGCTACTTCTCGTCCACCATCAAGTTGAAAATGCATATTTATTATCTGGTCGGCTTTGTTTGTCTTGTCTCAATCGTCTTGATCAACGCTGATACATCGATGGCAGACGTCACAGGAACCCAGTCTAATCGGGTAGGAATTCACTCATCGACTGTGAAGAATAATTCCGTCACCAGACTATTAAGCACTATGAGTGTTCGTGCTCAAGAAGATACTGAAGAGAGGGTGAACCCCTCCGTATCTGCTCTCGAAAAATTGAAGATCATGCTAACGCCTTCAAAATTAACCCCCGACCAACTTAAAAAAAAATTAACGCGTTAGCTTAAGAAGGGGAAATCTGTGGATTCCGTGTTCGTACGCTTGCGGCTGCACCAGGAAGGAACGTTCTTGTTTTCCAATTCCCAGTTCGCGACGTGGGTTCAATACGCGGACGATTTGAGTGTCAAAAATCCCCAGAAAGGAATCTCCGCGATCTCGAAGCTGACGGCTTGGTACGGCGACGATGAACTATACAAAATGATCGAAGCGGCCAAGAAGATATCAAGTACAGAGAATCTCGCGACAAAACTTCAAACCGAACAAATGCAACACTGGGTAACTACGAGGAAAGACCCTGACGACATCTTTCGTCTGTTCCGTCCCGACAAGGCAGGGGAATATATTTTCAGCGAACCTAAGTTCACTTCTTGGATCAAATACGTTGATGACCTTAACGCAAAACAGCCTGGAGAACCAACGTTGATGTTTTGTGACGTAGTGGTCAATACAGCCACTACGCCAAAAATTCAAGATCAGCTGGCCAGATTATTCTGGCTCAGCGTAATCTTGAATTTTCACATTTTTCATATGTCTACGAGTCTATTGGCTATATGTGGTGGCAGTTGCCACTTCAACAGTTCTTATACGTCTTTTCATTGGATGTAAATCCTCAGGATTGGCAACATTCCAGTTACCATCCGGATATTTTGATTATGGGACGCTATGGGAAAATTCTGGCTCAGCCACGCCGAGGCTTCGCAGGATTTCATTGGCAGAAAAAGATAACAGCAGGATTTGAGAAAGATAGTTTTTAAGATAGGACCTGGATACTTGGGTGCAGGTCTAGTCACCCAGGATCGTTGGTTGCGAGACAACTACTAGCTAGCGCCAACAAAACTAACTCAATCAATCACTTCTCAATTTTCCTCTTCTGTACAAGTCAACTCCTCCAGCAAAACCACGACTGCAGCGCCGCCGCTGCCTACTCGACTCCGCCTCCGACTCGCCACCGCCTCCGACCTCAACTCTTCGTCAAGGCCGCCAACGACTGCTTCCTCCGTTTGGCTGGTCTGAGATCGTCACATGTTTCCGACACTGACGAAATATCTCAGTGATGATGTCCTGCTTAAAGCAACGGGAACCGCCAAAATGTATGAACGAACGAAAGGAGTCGCCACCAAGCTGGAAT
The DNA here is from genome assembly GCA_008079305.1 of Phytophthora palmivora. Classification (NCBI taxonomy): domain Eukaryota; phylum Oomycota; class Peronosporomycetes; order Peronosporales; family Peronosporaceae; genus Phytophthora; species Phytophthora palmivora. The sequence goes on from VOQZ01001923.1 coordinate 50,438, forward strand.
CGGAATGGCTCCAGGCCAAGTTAGACAGCCGAACAACACCAGATAAAGTTTTGGTGAATCTCGGACTTGGAAGAGCAGACGATACCCTTTTGGAGAGTCCGTTGCTGAACACTTGGGTCAAGTACATGAACGCTTTCACCGCGAGATATCCAGACAAGAAACCGTCAATGATCGAGACATTTACTCACACATTAGGCGATATTGATGTGACGAAGATCCTTCACGCTCTTAAAAGGAAAGACATGACGAGAAATATTGCCACGGAATTGGAGTCTGCGCAACTAAAAATGTGGTTGAACGGGAAGAAATCTACAGACGATGTCTTTAAGCTGCTAAAACTTGATAACGAGGCAAATAGCTTCCGAGACAAGCCGCTCTTCAACACATGGATCTCGTACATCAATTCTTTCATCACGGAAAACCCCGACCAGAAGGCTAGGGTATTCTCAGCGCTGGAAACGCGCTTCAGCGACAGACCTCTGAACTCAATTCTGAACGCAGCCAGTAACTTTCCCAGCATGGAAAGCACTGCAATCAACATTCAGACGAGCAAGATCCAGGGTTATGTGGCGAGTAACAAATCCCCCTATGACGTCTTTACGTTGTTAGGGATTGACGATGTGGGCTATCATGTTCTCAGCACCTCTGTGTTCCAGTCATGGCTACGTTACGTGGAGGATTTCAATAAGCGGAATCCGATGCACAAGGAATCCTGGTACGAACCTCTCCGCGTCGAGTATAGCTGGGGTGTTCTTGATCGAGCGATCGAGCAGGTGTTACAAAATCCACGTACAGCTACAATCGGCAAAATGGTAGAGAATGCGCGACTTCAAAACTGGCTAGATTCGAAGTTTCCCCCAGAGCACACTTTTCATTTCCTGCATCTCGGAAAAGCAGGAGAAAAAACTCTTGCCAGTCCAAAATTTAAAGCCTGGAGCAAGTACTTGAATGACTTTAATAAGCGGTACCCAGATCAGGAAACAACTATGATCAACGGGCTCAGGGAGAATTACATCGACAGAGAACTACTACCAGTGTTAAATGCTGCGAAGAATGACCCCAGCACGGAGAAACTAGCTTCTAACTTGCAAAACGCTCTGATCAACAAATGGCTAGTTGATAAGATAAAGCCGGCAGATCTATCCCGGATGCTCGATGGCGTGGAAACCTCCAAAGAACTGATACAGCGATATATCAACAAGCTCACAACGTTGTCGAGAAATACCTAGCGTGTATTGTAACGGGGTTACATGAAGGGTACCTCTGATAGGGTACCGCCTCTAGAAGTAGATATACTTCTGTGAAAATTCGTTTTGTGATTACTATCACAACTGGTGTAGGTCACACCACTGCCACGTAGGTCGGGTGGACCAAAAAATTGTATTTGACCTACTTTTATATGCATACATAGGAACAAATTATGGTTAATTAGTAATTTGTATTGCAGGCCAAATGATCTAATTAACTATAAATGAATCAGTCTAAAAGCTTCTCTAAACTGGCTATTAAGTACCCCCAGACCAGGGACTAGTGAACTGCCGTTCACTTAGAGTTTGTATACTCTTGCGAGTACGCTTCGTCAAGCAAGGTATTTTGTGTGACCCCGTCACACTTGGTAGCACTTGTAATCAATTCACGCCTACGCGGGTAGATTGACTACCTGAATCCTCTGTGGCTCCTACCGTAATTAGGTCATTTGGCCTCTAATACAAATAACTAATTAACTATAGTTTGTTCTAGATATGCATATAAAAGTAGGTCAAATACTAATGGTTGGCTCTCAGCCACCCGAGTGGTGTGGTCCACACCACCCACAACTGAGTATCCACAAAACGAATACTCACAGAAATGTATCTACTTCTAGAGGTGGTACCCTATCAGGGGCACCCCTCATGTAACCCGTTACATCCTCCCCCACTTCGATTGAGACCACCCTCAACCAATCAGGAGACAGGGAGAGAGCGCCGCCCTTTATCCTTTTCTTGTCGATACCCATCGACGAGCCACAGTTGTGGCTTTCACTAAGCCTTTTCGCGCTTAGCAAGACACCGAGGTGTCCACGCCAACCTCTTCGAAGATGCCCATAAAGGCAAGCACCCATGGCGCTTCGGCGCCTTCCAAGTCTAAGACCGCGAGGTCAAAGACTGCTAAGGCCAAGTCGAAAGGCAAAGCCGTTCCGCGCAAGGAAGCCCGCAAGGCAGCTTCGACGAGCTCACCTGCCAAGAGCCTTACCTTAGCCGAAGGCAAGGCTCGAGCCCAAGCCGCGAAGGCAGCTTCTCACAAAAGGGCTGATGAGGATGCTGCTGCTGCTAAGAAGCGCGCAACCCCTGGCTCTCCTACTTCAGAGCCTTCCATTGCAAAGAAATTCCGATCCCTGTTCGACTCCTCAGACGAAGACGAAGAGGAGGGGGTTGTCACCGAGCCCCAAGAGATCTCCAACGACCTCGATGTACAGCAGGAGCGCTATCAAGTTACTCAACTGCAAGGCGCTCCTGCGCCTCCCACGCCGGTGAATCTCCGTGGATACTATCCACTGGATGCGAGGTCTGCGTCTTCCATATCCGGAACGAAATTCCAGATTGCAAGGACTCCGACGCCAGGAACGTCTTGCACGATACGACTGAACTGCTAAAACACCGTATAAGCCAGACGCAGACTATCCTGGAAGGAACTTTCGACCACTCCATCCAGCTCGACAAGAAGCGTAGACTTAAGAAACAAAAAAAGTAGTTTCTTTTCTTTTCTTCTTCTTCATTGGGGTTTCGGTAGACCTTATCAATACGCGCTGAGAAGTCCAGCAGTTATGGCTCAAAGAAGAAGCCGTGCCGCTGAGCGCCCGTCCCCGAACCCTCGTCCTCGGCAGCAAAGCAGAATGAATGCGCCGAGTGATGCAGATGCGTCACGACCAAGTACAGAAGCACCGGCGGACACTGCGGCTCCGGCTGCACAGACTACCCAAGCTTCAGGCCCTGATGCGATGTCAATGCAGCAGTTACTAGTGTTTATAACGCAACAGCAGCAAGCCGCCCAAGCCCAGATGCAAGCTCAACTGCAAGCGCAAATGCAGCAAGCTAACGCAAGGTTCGAGTATCTGATGGCGGCGCGGGGTGATCAGAAGAAGAAGGACCCGCCGATGTATGAAGGCAAATACGGTGAAGATATCGAGTTGTGTATCTTCGCCACCGAGCAGTACTACGCAAGCAGACGTGAGTTAATGGAGGCCGATTCGTCTGGTTTCGTAACGATAATCTCCAGCAACTTAGGCAAGTCAGTGTTGAACTGGTATCGCGCTTTTATATCCGAGTGCGAGAGAGCGAATAAGGCTCCCACGTGGTCGTTGTTTAAACAACAACTGCGCACGCGCTTTCGACCTAGGGACTTCGAGTATGATCTTCGTGAGAGAATGTTTCGTCTCTAACAGAACGAGACTATTCACGAGTATGTCTCCAAGTTTCAGGACTTACTGTCGCAGACAGAATTAGCGATCAGTGAGTTGGAGAAACGTTTCTTTTTTCAGAACGGATTACGTGAAGAAACAGCAAAGAAGATCAAAGAAGAGAGTCCATCAACGCTACAAGAAGCCATTGAAATTGCGTCGAATTTCGAGTTTGCACACTACTCGGGAAAACCCCCTAGAGCTCCTGCGAAATGTTCGCAAGGATCGTCAAGCTCGGGGCATCGTCCGCCTAAATCAAAACAGCAGAACAATAAGCATTATGAAAAGAAGAAAGGCGCGAACGATGATTGGAAGAAGAAAGCTACATGCAGAAATTGTGGCAAGGTTGGTCACATTTCTCCAGATTGTAGTCAGCCGAAACGTACTGAAGCGAATCGGTATATGCAGGGCGCAGTGTATGCGATCCTAGAGGCTGAAGCTCGAGCATTCAAGACGGAAGACCAAGAGAAGCCCGTCACGATATTCATTGACAACGGCAGTAGCCTGAACGGCGTAACTGAGGAGTTAGTGAAGAAGCTTGAGTTGGAGGTCACTGAAGGTGACATGATGCAAGTTGATCTCGGTTATGATCAAGTTGCGCATCGTCCACGTCAGACTGTAGAGATGTCTCTACAGTTACCAGGATTTCCCTTGACAACGGGAACATTCCAAGTCATGCCTGTTCCTGAGGAAAAGGATGTCGTTTTAGGCATGATGTGGCTGCGGGAGCAGAACCCTGATATCGACTGGAGTACTGGACAGATTGCACCTCGCATCAACGTGGAGAACACGCAAACTGTGAAGTTGAGACTGCCGAAGACACGTCCATCCCGTTAGGTGGCACCACAACGCCGTGCCAGAATTGCGCAGAGCCGCGAGATCTTCAACTACTATCGGCAGCATGGCCACAACGGTCAGTTTGGGCGAACGAAGGTTATTTCGTCCAACCAGTTCCAGCAAATGTTGCGTAGGGACAAGGATATTGAAGCAGTGTTTGTAATCAATCCGCATGATTCGGAGAAGGCTGAACGCTTCAAGAGTCAAGGATGGGATGCTCTCAAGGACAATCCGGCGTATGAGACGCTACTAAAGTATGCGGATACGGTTTTCCGTACGGAACTTCCGAATGAGACACCGCCAGTACGAGAAGGTATTGAGCATGAGATTTTGCTCAAACCTGGTACTACGCCTATTTCGGTCAAACAATGGCGCCAAAGTCCTGATCAGAGAAAAACGATACAGGAATGGACCAAAGAGATGGTTCAAGCTGGCATCATTCGACCGAGTACGTCAGCCTTTTGTGCACCGACTTTCTGAGTGAAAAAACCAGTTGGTTGGCGAATTGTGCACGACTATCGTCAGCTGAATTTAGCTACGGTTTTACCGGCCATTCCGATGCCTCGCAAAGAAGACACCTTTGATGCGATTGCCGGCAGCTATTGGTACTCGTGCATGGATTTACTCTGGGGTTATTACCAAGTCAAGTTACGAGAAGCAGATATACCCTTCACTGCTTTTTCGACTCCAGACGGTCTTTTTGAATATCTCGTCACACCCATGGGACTCAGTGGCAGCCCAGGGACCTTTAACAGGTTATTACAAAAGGTTTTCAGGGACTTACGTGATGTGATGCGGATTTACTTCGACGACATTTACGTGTACACCAAGAGTGAAGATGTCGACGAGCATATTGCCGCGCTGGACAGAGTATTGAAGCGATGTGAAGAACAGAAACTTTACATCAAACTGTCCAAATGCCAATTTTGCGTGGATGAGATTCCATGTTTAGGCGACTTCGTCGGACGCAACGGCGTTCGAATGGACCCAGACAAGGTGAAGATTATCGCAGATTGGCCAGTTCCCAAGACCAAGAAGCAAATGGAAAGCTTTCTTGGGACAACTGTTTACGTTTCGAGATTCTGCAAGGATTTTGCGCAATTCGCAGGCCCTTTGCATGAATGTATCAAAGGAAAACGTTCTCGAGATGCTATCGAACTCGATGAGAACCAACTACGGTGCTTTGATGAGTTAAAGAAACGCTTGTCATCACCTCCGGTTCTCCGTCTTCGTGATGTCACCAAGCCCTTCGGCATTCGAATGGACGCCTCAAATTTTGCAATTGGGGGGTCTTATTTCAAAAGGAGGGAGAGTTGGAACATCCAGTTGCCTTTACGGGCCGGAAAATGAAACCTGCAGAGCTGAATTACCCAGTGCGCGAACAAGAACTACTCGCAATCATGCATGCGCTGAAGACATGGCGTGTATATCTACTGGACAAGCCTTTCCTTGTTGAGACAGATCATAAAAGCATCGAGATGATTCTTACGCAGAAGACAGCGAATCGACGCATTGCGCGTTGGTTCAATGAACTCGCGGAGTTTCGACCCATGTTCAAGTGGATCCCAGGAGAAACGAATGTAGTCGCTGACGCACTATCAAGAAACCCTGAGTTCGAGCATAAGGCTGCGCAAGTAAGCCTTCAGGATCTTCTTGATACGGACCAAAACCGTGAAATCGTGGCAACCATGGTAGCAAACAATATGACCGTGGCACAGTCCGCAAAGAAGATGTATGCGTGGAACAAGGACTTACAGCGGATTATTAAGACGCTTAAGCTTGGAGACAACGTTCCGCATTACTCGCTCAATGATGGTGTTTTATACTATCAGACTGGTGAAGATGAAAGTCCGCGATTGTATATCCCAGATGACGAAGATCTGAGAAACCGTGTCATTTGCGAGAACCATGATACAGTAACGGCAGGCCATCCCGGATCTTACAAGACCTACGTCGCAGTACGAGAGAAGTACTATTGGCCGAGAATGATGAAGTATATCCAGCGTTATTGCAACACTTGTGAAATGTGTCAGCGCAACAAGGCGAGACAAGTGAAACCGCCGGGATTACTTCAACCGCTGGATGTACCAAGAGGTAGATGGATCGACATTTCGATGGATTTCGTTGTGTCCTTACCTTCCAGCAAGGATGGTTATAACGCCATCATGGTCATCGTGGATCGATTGACCAAGCGTGCTAAGTTCATTGCAACGCAGACGACGGACAGCGCAGAAGATACTGCGAATGTTTTCATGAAGAATTATGTAAAAGATCATGGTCTTCCGAAGACGATTGTGTCCGATCGTGACTCCAAATTTACGTCCAAGTTTTGGCAGGCTGTCATATCTGCTATGGGAACGCAGCAAACCCTGTCATCAGCGTTTAGACCACAGACGGATGGACAAACGGAATGTACAAACCGTTTTATCGGAGATTATCTTCGAGGAGTCGTTAACCCAGCCCAGAGCGATTGGGATGAGTTTATTCATATGGCAGAGTTTGCCTACAATCGACGTGTGCATGCTACGATTGGTATGTCACCGTTTGAAGCGGATCTTGGGTATATTCCATACATGCCCGACGATGTAGTGGCAGATCCGGAATTCAAGAAGTTGGGGAAAGCAGCAAGAGAGTTTTTACTCCGACAAGAAGCCTTCCTCAAGGTCGCGCAAGACCGTATGAGTGAAGCCCAAGAGCGCATGAAGTATTATTACGACAGAAACAGACTTGTCCAAGACTTCAAAACTGGCGACATGGTGTTACTAGACGGAAAGAATTTGGATATCCGTCATAAGGGGTACGCACAATCGAAGAAGTTAGCTCCGAGGTTCATTGGGCCATTTCCTGTCCAGAAGAAGGTATCTCGTGACTCGTATGAGTTGTGATTATCGAAGAACCTGAAGTTGCATCCAGTTTTTCATACGTCACTGTTGAAACCGTACCGCAAAGATCCAAAGCGCCGACAGAAGGTGAACAAGGTTGTGCTAGCCGATGGAACGGAAGGACAACTGGTTGAAGCTGTAATTAACCACCGCAAGCGCAAAGGAAAGATGCAGTACCAGATTTGGTGGCTCGGTGAAACGAAGAAGGACGCAACATGGGAACCAGTTGAGAACCTGAAACAGATCCCAGGACTCATCGACCTCTATTGGAAATCCAAGAAAGGAGAGAAGCCTTTTTAGGATGTGGTGCTTTCTCGAAAGGAGGTCATGTGACGTAGTGGTCAATACAGCCACTACGCCAAAAATTCAAGATCAGCTGGCCAGATTATTCTGGCTCAGCGTAATCTTGAATTTTCACATTTTTCATATGTCTACGAGTCTATTGGCTATATGTGGTGGCAGTTGCCACTTCAACAGTTCTTATACGTCTTTTCATTGGATGTAAATCCTCAGGATTGGCAACATTCCAGTTACCATCCGGATATTTTGATTATGGGACGCTATGGGAAAATTCTGGCTCAGCCACGCCGAGGCTTCGCAGGATTTCATTGGCAGAAAAAGATAACAGCAGGATTTGAGAAAGATAGTTTTTAGGATAGGACCTGGATACTTGGGTGCAGGTCTAGTCACCCAGGATCGTTGGTTGCGAGACAACTACTAGCTAGCGCCAACAAAACTAACTCAATCAATCACTTCTCAATTTTCCTCTTCTGTACAAGTCAACTCCTCCAGCAAAACCACGACTGCAGCGCCGCCGCTGCCTACTCGACTCCGCCTCCGACTCGCCACCGCCTCCGACCTCAACTCTTCGTCAAGGCCGCCAACGACTGCTTCCTCCGTTTGGCTGGTCTGAGATCGTCACATGTTTCCGACACTGACGAAATATCTCAGTGATGATGTCCTGCTTAAAGCAACGGGAACCGCCAAAATGTATGAACGAACGAAAGGAGTCGCCACCAAGCTGGAATCGGAATGGCTCCAGGCCAAGTTAGACAGCCGAACAACACCAGATAAAGTTTTGGTGAATCTCGGACTTGGAAGAGCAGACGATACCCTTTTGGAGAGTCCGTTGCTGAACACTTGGGTCAAGTACATGAACGCTTTCACCGCGAGATATCCAGACAAGAAACCGTCAATGATCGAGACATTTACTCACACATTAGGCGATATTGATGTGACGAAGATCCTTCACGCTCTTAAAAGGAAAGACATGACGAGAAATATTGCCACGGAATTGGAGTCTGCGCAACTAAAAATGTGGTTGAACGGGAAGAAATCTACAGACGATGTCTTTAAGCTGCTAAAACTTGATAACGAGGCAAATAGCTTCCGAGACAAGCCGCTCTTCAACACATGGATCTCGTACATCAATTCTTTCATCACGGAAAACCCCGACCAGAAGGCTAGGGTATTCTCAGCGCTGGAAACGCGCTTCAGCGACAGACCTCTGAACTCAATTCTGAACGCAGCCAGTAACTTTCCCAGCATGGAAAGCACTGCAATCAACATTCAGACGAGCAAGATCCAGGGTTATGTGGCGAGTAACAAATCCCCCTATGACGTCTTTACGTTGTTAGGGATTGACGATGTGGGCTATCATGTTCTCAGCACCTCTGTGTTCCAGTCATGGCTACGTTACGTGGAGGATTTCAATAAGCGGAATCCGATGCACAAGGAATCCTGGTACGAACCTCTCCGCGTCGAGTATAGCTGGGGTGTTCTTGATCGAGCGATCGAGCAGGTGTTACAAAATCCACGTACAGCTACAATCGGCAAAATGGTAGAGAATGCGCGACTTCAAAACTGGCTAGATTCGAAGTTTCCCCCAGAGCACACTTTTCATTTCCTGCATCTCGGAAAAGCAGGAGAAAAAACTCTTGCCAGTCCAAAATTTAAAGCCTGGAGCAAGTACTTGAATGACTTTAATAAGCGGTACCCAGATCAGGAAACAACTATGATCAACGGGCTCAGGGAGAATTACATCGACAGAGAACTACTACCAGTGTTAAATGCTGCGAAGAATGACCCCAGCACGGAGAAACTAGCTTCTAACTTGCAAAACGCTCTGATCAACAAATGGCTAGTTGATAAGATAAAGCCGGCAGATCTATCCCGGATGCTCGATGGCGTGGAAACCTCCAAAGAACTGATACAGCGATATATCAACAAGCTCACAACGTTGTCGAGAAATACCTAGCGTGTATTGTAACGGGGTTACATGAAGGGTACCTCTGATAGGGTACCGCCTCTAGAAGTAGATATACTTCTGTGAAAATTCGTTTTGTGATTACTATCACAACTGGTGTAGGTCACACCACTGCCACGTAGGTCGGGTGGACCAAAAAATTGTATTTGACCTACTTTTATATGCATACATAGGAACAAATTATGGTTAATTAGTAATTTGTATTGCAGGCCAAATGATCTAATTAACTATAAATGAATCAGTCTAAAAGCTTCTCTAAACTGGCTATTAAGTACCCCCAGACCAGGGACTAGTGAACTGCCGTTCACTTAGAGTTTGTATACTCTTGCGAGTACGCTTCGTCAAGCAAGGTGTTTTGTGTGACCCCGTCACACTTGGTAGCACTTGTAATCAATTCACGCCTACGCGGGTAGATTGACTACCTGAATCCTCTGTGGCTCCTACCGTAATTAGGTCATTTGGCCTCTAATACAAATAACTAATTAACTATAGTTTGTTCTAGATATGCATATAAAAGTAGGTCAAATACTAATGGTTGGCTCTCAGCCACCCGAGTGGTGTGGTCCACACCACCCACAACTGAGTATCCACAAAACGAATACTCACAGAAATGTATCTACTTCTAGAGGTGGTACCCTATCAGGGGCACCCCTCATGTAACCCGTTACATCCTCCCCCACTTCGATTGAGACCACCCTCAACCAATCAGGAGACAGGGAGAGAGCGCCGCCCTTTATCCTTTTCTTGTCGATACCCATCGACGAGCCACAGTTGTGGCTTTCACTAAGCCTTTTCGCGCTTAGCAAGACACCGAGGTGTCCACGCCAACCTCTTCGAAGATGCCCATAAAGGCAAGCACCCATGGCGCTTCGGCGCCTTCCAAGTCTAAGACCGCGAGGTCAAAGACTGCTAAGGCCAAGTCGAAAGGCAAAGCCGTTCCGCGCAAGGAAGCCCGCAAGGCAGCTTCGACGAGCTCACCTGCCAAGAGCCTTACCTTAGCCGAAGGCAAGGCTCGAGCCCAAGCCGCGAAGGCAGCTTCTCACAAAAGGGCTGATGAGGATGCTGCTGCTGCTAAGAAGCGCGCAACCCCTGGCTCTCCTACTTCAGAGCCTTCCATTGCAAAGAAATTCCGATCCCTGTTCGACTCCTCAGACGAAGACGAAGAGGAGGGGGTTGTCACCGAGCCCCAAGAGATCTCCAACGACCTCGATGTACAGCAGGAGCGCTATCAAGTTACTCAACTGCAAGGCGCTCCTGCGCCTCCCACGCCGGTGAATCTCCGTGGATACTATCCACTGGATGCGAGGTCTGGGTCTTCCATATCCCTGGAGCACCTTAAGGCCCCTCGCGGTTTAAACCATGGGCGCACTTCACGTGGCGCCTATGAGCGTGCCTTGGTTCAAGACGAACCACTCTTTGTCAACGACATTGAGGCCGCTAGGTGTGTGCTGCTTGCACCACACCGAATTCCTCTCAAGGAATTCGCAAGTCTCCGTAAGAAACCGGAAGACCGTGGTGGGCTCTTCCCCGTCTGGGGGTACCCTTGGGTACAGCCTGAAAACACCACAACTCAGACCCAGGCAGAAGACCTGTTCTGGAGATGGGTTTCTATAAAGAACTTCACAGTATATGAGTTAAAAGAACTCCGGGAAGATCGCCTGCTGTCCTATGTCTTGGACCAGCGAGATCTTCGTATCGAGTTTGCCCACTTAGTCGCTAAGCGGCAACTCCACACCGTCATGGAGGGACTTAGACAGCAGTCTAAGTCCAGCGCTCAAGACGAGCGCGGGTACGGTTCCGTCAACCCAGGGACCGTACACCGTAAGGCGGCTAAGAAGCCGCGGACTACTTACGCCCCGGCTGTTGATCCCAAATCTCAACAGCCTTCGGGCCGTCCACCCGGAGCCGGTCTTCCGGCTCCCATGAGTTCAGTGACGAGGGATAACCTCGCCACATCACAAGCGGTTGATGCTTCCCACAGCGCCGCCGCTCTCGGACGATTCGCTTCACTTGGCAGTGGAACTCTCCGTTCCGATCAAGGAGGGCGGGAGAAGCTCTCGCGCGCGTTTGAGTATGAGGCCCTTCCTTCCGGACCCTCAACTTCGGGTCGGGACTCTGTCGGGTCCCTGTTAAGCGACGAGGTCCGTTAGCTTCGAGATCGTGTTTACGCGATCGAGATAGCTCTGGGGCTTGGACCTTGTGGTCCGGCTGCCGCTCAAACTGGCAAACCAGGGGCCCTTGAGATCATTCGACAAGATGTGGACGCTTTGGGTCGTGAGACCCGAGAGCTACACAGGCGTGTTGACCGCCGAGTTCCGGCTTCCGCCATGAAGGAACACCGTCGAGGCTTAGACGCTCTAAGCCATGAGGTGGATGGTCGTATGCCCTCTTATGAGCCCAGGGGTATTCGTACCACTCGACGTATGGGTATGGCTCTTACGCGAGCTCTTCCCAGTCGGTACCCTCATACCCTTCGTATGACTCGCGTGGGTACCAGCCTGTGTTTCATGCACAGAATTCGACACCGACAACTCCGGTTGTCCAGAGGACTCAGCCTGTGCCACCCATTTATACATGCGGGGCCACCAAAATGTCTGAGAGACCGCTTGGTAGGTCTTCTCTCGGCCAAGGTGGACACTCATCGGCGCATCATGCGCCTCCACAAGTATGTCATACTTCAGATCCTCGTCGTTCGGAACGACAAACCGAGGAGTATCTACTCTGTAGTGGAGTAACCCATCGGCCAGCTCATAATGATGGAGCTGCGCCTGCTGTCGAGGTGAGAGCCTATCGACTTTGGCGTCCTTGCCATCGGACAAGAACTACACCAGTGGTGTGTAGCTCTCGTCCTCCTGATACACTAAGCGTATCCGATCGTATAGATCTGTCGTGACCCGACTGACATGAGCTAGCTCATAGTCAGGTCAACGCGACAATGCATCGGCAAGCACATTGAGCTTGCCCGGCTTGTATTCAGCGCGGAAGTTGTAGTCCGCAAAGAATGACAGCCACCTCGCCATCCGCTGCGACAGATGCGGCGAGTTAGTGGCAGACCGCAAGGACGCGTGATCGGTATAGATTACAAAGGGCCTCGTGCCCAAGAGATGAACTCTAAACTTGACAAGAGCGTACTTCATTGCAAGTAGCTCCTTGCCATGAACGGGATAGTTCCGCTCGGCAGACTTCAGCTGCCTGGACTGGAAGGAGACGACGCGTTCGTGTCCTTCATCATCCTTCTGAAATTGCTCGCAGCCTATTGCATAGTCAGAAGCGTCACAGACGACGCTAAATGACTTGTTTTCGTCCGGCAATACCAGGACTGGCGCTTGCTGTAAGCTCGCCTTGATGCTGTCAAAAGCATCCTGTTACTGTTGCTCCCAGACCCAGTCGGCATCTTTCTTTAAGAGATCCGACAAGGGTCGAGCAAGTTCAGCGTACCCCGCGCTGTACTTTAGAAGATAGTTGGCTAAGCCCAACCACTTCCGGAGGTCCTTCTGTGACCTCGGGGTCGGCCAAGCCGCTATGGCCTTGACCTTCCCTGGATCGGCGCGTACGCCGACCCTGCAGACAAAGCAGCCGAGGACTTTTATCTCCTCAGCTGCAAAGACGCACTTGTCGATATTGGCATAGAGCTTCTTGGCTCTCATGACGTCGAACACTCGACGGACGTGCTTCAGATGCACCTCCACAACCGTCTGGCCACCTTCGGCACGGCTATGGACGAATATATCGTCGAAGTACGTCTGTGCGAACGTACGCAATGGTCTAACCAGTTGTGTGACCAAGTGATTGAACGTCACTGGGGTATTCCAAGCACTTGTGGTATCACTAGTCATTACCAAAGCATCCCACTCGGGGTGTTCACTGCGGTGAGAGGAATGTCGCTCTCCTACATCAGGGTCTGGTAGTATCCGTCGGTCAGATCCAGGGCACTGTGCAGCGTACTGCCCGACATGTTGTTCAGCAACACATCCTTGTGAGGGATCGGCGTCTGTGCCGGTACCGTCGCATTGTTCAGCTTGTTGTAAGCGTGAACCAGACGCCACTTCCCGTTCGGTTTGCGAACGCAGAAGGTTGGCGTCGAGTGTCGGGGACTTCGACTCCCGCATCATGCACGACTTCGCCTTCTCGGCGAAGAAGGCATCTATGACCTCGCACTGCTCGCGAGGTAGAGGCCACTGCCTCGTGACACAGTACTTTGCGCCAGGCACGGGATCAATCTCGTGCCGAACACCCCGATCCGGCGGGAGTTGGGATGGTGGGTGCTTCGACACCACATCCGCGTACCCTTTCACAAGAGTATACACTGGATCCTCTGGGTTCTTGAGAATCTCAGAACACAAGCGCGTTACGCGCTGCTTCGTGAACCCCTCCAGGACATCCTTGTCCATTACGGAGGAAGAGTTCAAATCTTCAGGAGAGGTCTCCGGCTTTAGGAGCACCATCTCCGCATTCAACTCGACCAGGAAGTCCTTCATGGACAATTCCTCGAGGTTCAGCAGTGCTGATACGTCTGTCAGTGCCTCCAGATGGACGGCACCTGCCCTCACTTGACGACCGGACACGCCGTCGAAGACATGGCATTGCTCTTCGACCGACCATGCCGGTGGAGTCTCAGACTCCGAGTGGGGTACTCTGTTATCCACACGGGAGGTGTTCAACGACACCTCCGCCCTCGTACTGGTCTTCTTGACCCCGCGTGGAACTACGTTACCCACGCTAGAGACGCACGCTGCGCTCTCAATCTTCTCGGTCTTTTCGACCCTGCGTGGAACTATGTTACCCACGCCGGAGGCGCTCTCAGCGTCCTCCCCAGCAGCCTCAACTGCTTGCGGACCTATGTTACCCACACAGGAGACGCCTTTAGCGCTCTCCTCAGCAGCCTTTGCTGCTTGCAGACCTATGTTACCCGCCTGGTCAGTGCCGTCCGGCACTGCCACAGTCGAAGCCCATACAGCGCGACGACTCTCAGCGTTGGGACTTGCCGTCGTGGCAATCCCACACGCTTGGCAATGAGCCTTGGTCTCACGACCGGTTGCGAGGCTCATCGCAACATCGTCATTGGAGCCCGTGACTCCCAGTACTTCTTCGGGCGCATAAGCGCCTTGGCGACCATCTCTGGCGCCCCAGTCCCGGACAGAGGTGGGAACATTACTCACCAAAGCTCTGTCGGAGACTGCAGGCCGGCTAGCCCCAATGGCTTTGCCGCGCCAATCGATCCAGGGCTCGTGCTTTTCGAACCACGGCATGCCCAGGATCAAGTCGTACTTGTCCATGTCTAGGGCAAGAAACGACTCCGTGCTGTCAAAGTCTTCAAACTTCACAGCCAGGTCCATACGGACCCCAGGTAGGTTAACCATCGTACCATCGGCCAGTCTCACCGAGACCTGGCCCCTGCCTTCGCTTTCACGCAAAGCGTCGGCATACTTGTCGCTATTCCGCGCGACCATCTGGCGTCGAGCAAAGTTCGTCGACGCCCCAGAGTCAATCAGGACTCTAAAGGGATCTCCATATCCCCGTACACTCGCGTGTACCACGAGCAGTCCGCCGCTGCTCTTTCTCGTCTCGAGAGCACCCAGGCTCTCAGGGGCTAAGCCTCCATGGCGTGCGCCGTCCGCACTCCTACCATGGGGACTTAGATCTTCCCCAGTAGGGCGCCCCGCCCCTACTGGTGACTCCAGTTCCTCTGGCGCTTGGGTCGCGGCTTCTGCCACGGGCCCCTCGAGCCCCTAGATTTGGAAGGGAACTTCCTTTGCCCTCCCGCAGGGCAGGCACGTTGCATGTGCCCGAGCTTCCCACATCCGTAGCAACGGATGGAGCTCTGTACGGCCGTACCCAGTTCCATGGGTACCGGCCCGGTGCTAGCTCCAGCTGCTGGAGCTCCTTGCACTTCGCCTGACGACGCATTGTGGCCTTGCCACACCGACGTAGAAGTACGAGCCTGTCGGTGGCTGTACCCCTCTTGGAGGGCGATCTGTATCGCCTCCTCCATAGTGTTCGCATGCACGCGGAACAACTGTGTGCGGGATGGGCCCACCTTCAGGCCATCCATGAACACTGTCACCTTGATGTGTTCAGGTAGGGGGTTCCCCACCAGAGATGCAGCGAGCACTCGCATCACTTGGATGTATTCGTGCAGCTCACGCTTCCCTTGTTTACAGGCAAGGAAGCGCGAGCGCTGGCGATACTCGTAGTTCGCCGGAAGGAAGGCGGCTCTAAGCTGTTGACACAGCTGAGCCCAGGTTGTGAAACAACCCGGCGTTGTCGCTTCGCGCGTGTACGCCCAGGTCTTCGCCCGACCTCCTAGGTTGGACAGGGCGAAAGCGACCCGAAGTCGCTCGGTCGAGATTAGAGCCGCGTCCATCGCGAGCTCGACCTCTCGGACCCAGAAGTGGAGGTTCTCTCCCTCCTTCCCCTCATAAGGGTTAACCTTAAGCCTCAACGGCTTAGGTTGGGCTGGCTTCATCTCAGCCACGGGGTCTGCAGCCCCTGTACGTGGGTGATAAGCCCTCTCTCGTACGTGTCGAACGCCTCGATGCGTTCGACCTGCTCGGCCGGCGTAGCAGCCGCCAAGCTTCGGAGGGCATCTCCTCCAAAGATGCCACCATCTTCCGGACCGACTCAAACTGAGAGTCGGTCAAATGAGGGAACTCCCCTCTATCCATCCTGGCTTACCTTGTAGGAGCCACAGATGATTCAGGTAGTCAATCTACCCGCGTAGGCGTGGATTGACTACAAGTGCTACCAAGTGTGACGGTGTCACACGAGCACCTTGCTTGAGGAAGCGTGCTATCAAGAGTATACAAACTCTAATTGAACTGCGGTTGACTAGTCCCTGGTCTGAGGGGACTTAATAGCCAGTTTAGCGTAAGGTTTAGACTGATTTATTTATAGTTAATTATGTCCATTTGGCCTGTAATACAAACTCCTATTTAACTATAATCTTTTCTAAATATGCATATAACAGTTAGGTCAAATGCTATTGGTTGGCCCTCATGCACCAGACCTACGTGGCGGTAGTGTAGCCCACACCTGTAGTGTGGACCACACCTCCCACAACAGAGTATCTAAAGGAATGCTCACAGAAGTATACTTACTTCTAAAGGCGGTACCCTTTCTAGGGTACCCCTTCATGCAACCCCGTTACAGGCATGGTGCGGGAATCGAAGCCCCGACACTCGACGCCAACCTTCTGCGTTCGCAAACCGAACGGGAAGTGGCGTCTGGTTCACGCTTACAACAAGCTGAACAATGCGACGGTACCGGCACAGACGCCGATCCCTCACAAGGATGTGTTGCTGAACAACATGTCGGGCAGTACGCTGCACAGTGCCCTGGATCTGACCGACGGATACTACCAGATCCTGATGTAGGAGAGCGACATTCCTCTCACCGCAGTGAACACCCCGAGTGGGATGCTTTGGTAATGACTAGTGATACCACAAGTGCTTGGAATACCCCAGTGACGTTCAATCACTTGGTCACACAACTGGTTAGACCATTGCGTACGTTCGCACAGACGTACTTCGACGATATATTCGTCCATAGCCGTGCCGAAGGTGGCCAGACGGTTGTGGAGGTGCATCTGAAGCACGTCCGTCGAGTGTTCGACGTCATGAGAGCCAAGAAGCTCTATGCCAATATCGACAAGTGCGTCTTTGCAGTTGAGGAGATAAAAGTCCTCGGCTGCTTTGTCTGCAGGGTCGGCGTACGCGCCGATCCAGGGAAGGTCAAGGCCATAGCGGCTTGGCCGACCCCGAGGTCACAGAAGGACCTCCGGAAGTGGTTGGGCTTAGCCAACTATCTTCTAAAGTACAGCGCAGGGTACGCTGAACTTGCTCGACCCTTGTCGGATCTCTTAAAGAAAGATGCCGACTGGGTCTGGGAGCAACAGTAACAGGGTGCTTTTGACAGCATCAAGGCGAGCTTACAGCAAGCGCCAGTCCTGGTATTGCCGGACGAAAACAAGTCATTTAGCGTCGTCTGTGACGCTTCTGACTATGCAATAGGCTGCGAGCAATTTCAGAAGGATGATGAAGGACACGAACGCGTCGTCTCCTTCCAGTCCAGGCAGCTGAAGTCTGCCGAGCGGAACTATCCCGTTCATGGCAAGGAGCTACTTGCAATGAAGTACGCTCTTGTCAAGTTTAGAGTTCATCTCTTGGGCACGAGGCCCTTTGTAATCTATACCGATCACGCGTCCTTGCGGTCTGCCACTAACTCGCCGCATCTGTCGCAGCGGATGGCGAGGTGGCTGTCATTCTTTGCGGACTACAACTTCCGCGCTGAATACAAGCCGGGCAAGCTCAATGTGCTTGCCGATGCATTGTCGCGTTGACCTGACTATGAGCTAGCTCATGTCAGTCGGGTCACGACAGATCTATACGATCGGATACGCTTAGTGTATCAGGAGGACGAGAGCTACACACCACTGGTGTAGTTCTTGTCCGATGGCAAGGACGCCAAAGTCGATAGGCTCTCACCTCGACAGCAGGCGCAGCTCCATCATTATGAGCTGGCCGATGGGTTACTCCACTACAGAGTAGATACTCCTCGGTTTGTCGTTCCGAACGACGAGGATCTGAAGTATGACATACTTGTGGAGGCGCATGATGCGCCGATGAGTGTCCACCTTGGCCGAGAGAAGACCTACCAAGCGGTCTCTCAGACATTTTGGTGGCCCCGCATGTATAAGTGGGTGGCACACTATGTCAAGACATGTGAAACATGTCAGAGGGTGAAGCCTTCGGGCCACGCCTCGGCTCCACTGCAGAGCCTACCTGTACCAGCGTATTGCTGGAAGTCGATGAGCCTCGACTTCGTCTTCGGCCTGCCGGCTGATGACAAGGGCAACACCGGCATATTAGTGTTTGTCTGCCGTTTGAGCAAGATGTACCATCTTGCTCCGGTACGTAACAAGGTCACCGGGAAACAAGCTGCACAGCTGTTCCTAGATGGTGTGTTTCGCTATCATGGCCTACCAGAGACCATAGTCTCGGACAGAGACCCGCGTTTCACGGGTGCGTTCTGGGACACCCTGTTCCAGTTATTGGGAACTAAGTTGACGATATCAACGGCGGACCATCCGCAGACGGATGGTCAGACGGAGCGCGTCAACCGCGTGCTCGAAGATACTTTTCGCAGTATCTGCGCGGAAGCGCCTCGGTCCTGGTCGGATCAGTATCCTATGGTTGTGTTTGCACTCAACAATGCGGTACACGCATCAACGGGGTTTATCCGTTCTACTTGAATGGGCTACGACACCCCCAGGCGGCACTAACTTTGCGGGGAGGCACCGATGCCTCCATCGTAAGTGGGGGGGAGGCTCGAAAAGCCTTTTCCTCCCAGGTCTCGGAGATCGAGCCAGAGTCTTTGAAAAGACAGTTGTCATCATTTATAGACAACAGGCTGACGCTAATCAGCCGGGTTAGAGATGCAATGGCATCAGCCCAAGACAAACAGAAAGAGTACGCAGTTAAGAAAGGAAGAGGAAAATTAACTGTTTTTAAACAGGGTGAATTAGCACTGTTAGATACTAAGAATTTACCTATAAACTTGGTTAGCTCCGTAGGGAGCAACAAGTTGAAGCACCGCTTCATTGGACCCTTCGCAGTCCTGGCCAGACACGGCGCGGCGTATACCATTGACCTCCCAAAGTCAATGGCGACGCACCCGACGTTCTACGTGGGGCGTCTTAAGCGGTATCACGATCCACTGGGTCCTCCTTCTCGGACGGAGGAAGGCCAAGGTGAGAACTCACCTCCTCGAAACGAGGCTGAGTCCTCTGGACAACCGGAGCTGCCGGTGTCGGAGTCTGTGAATGATACACAGGCTAGTACGCACGCGAGTCATACGAAGGGTATGACGGTACCGACTGGAAAGTGCTTGAGTGGTACTGCTACCCCTGCGGCTCGTAAATGAATTCCGATCCCTGTTCGACTCCTCAGACGAGCTTATGACCTTCGTCTGAGGAGTCGGACACGGATCGGAATTCCTTTGAGATGGAAGGCCCTGAAGTAGGAGAGCCAGGGGACCCGTGCTTCTTAGCAGCAGCAGCGCCTTCATCAGCCCGTTTTTGAGAAGCTGTTTTCGCAGCTTGGGCTCGAGCCTTACCTTTGGCTAAGGTAAGGTTGTTGGCAGGCAAGCTCGTCGAAGCTGCCTTTGCCTCTGATGATTGAGAATCATCAACAGGAGCGTCCTGTGAAGGGGTATCCTGTGCAGGAGTGGGATCCTTAGTGGATCCAGTAGTGTCCCCATCAGCCTCTGATCCCGTGATCATAGGGATGTCGAAGACCGGGGACTCTGTCCCAGGACTGTGGTCCCGATACGCGAATCGAGGGTTCGGCCTATCGTCGGGCGACAAGGAGCGCGAGCAACTGCGTCGCGGACTCCCTCCTTGCTTGGCAGCAGCAGCGGTAGGCTTGCTGGCTGCCTCGGAAGCCGCCTTCCGGGCTTCCTTGCGCGGAGCGGCCTTGTCTTTCGACTTGGCCTTAGCAGTCTTCGACCTCGCGGTCTTAGACTTGGATGGCACCGAAGCGCCGCGGGTGCTTGCCTTCTTGGGCATCTTGGAAGAGGTTGACGTGGGAACCTCTGGGTGTCTTGTGCGCGCAAAAAGGATAAATGGCAGCCTCAAAGCCACAACAGCGGCTCTTGAATGGGTATCGACAAGGACAGGAAAGAGAGCGGAGCTCTCTTCCTAGCTCCTCATTGGTTGGTGGTGTTTCCAACCTAAGTGGGGGAGGATGTAACGGGTTACATGAGGGGTACCCTAGAAAGGGTACCACCTCTAGAAGTAGTTACACTGCTGTGAGTATTCGTTTTAGATACTCACTCGTGGGTGGTGTGGACCACACCACTACCACGTAGGTCTGGTGGCTGAGGGCCAACCAATAGCATTTGACCTACCTTTTATATGCATATTAAGGTTAAACTATAGTTATTCGTATTACAGACCAAATGGACCTAATTAACTATAAATAAATCAATCTAACATCTACGCTAAACTGGCTATTAAGTCCCCTCAAACCAGGGACTAGTGAACTGCCGTTGACTTAGAGTTTGTATACTCTTGATTGCACGCTTCCTCAAGCAAGGTGCTCGTGTATCCCTGTCACATGTATGGCTT
Organism: Phytophthora palmivora; assembly: GCA_008079305.1. NCBI lineage: Eukaryota > Oomycota > Peronosporomycetes > Peronosporales > Peronosporaceae > Phytophthora > Phytophthora palmivora. The sequence goes on from VOQZ01001923.1 coordinate 70,984, forward strand.
TGCGGTTAGTCTGAAGTTGAACCCTTTTTTAAGGGCAACGTTGTCACGTACTAGATGAGTAGTGCCTAACTTACTAATGACTACAGAAGATCAGTCCCGCAAGATGCTTCCACCATCATCTAGCGAGTGGGGTATCACTGTTGTGACACGCTTCCTTTGTGACAGTGTTACTTACCGTCTGCCAACGACATGTCAACTCCTGTGGTTAAATACGCATCCCAGCCAATGCTCCACATCTCTATTCGACAATCAAATCGCTTGGGACCGGCGGTCGATCAAATCGGGTTGATCCGACAGAAAAATATGACGTCTAGTATTGTCGTCCATTGCGATATTCGCAAGTTTGTCGGTTGCTTTGTTGTAAGAGCGTAGATGGTGAGTCCAATAACACACCTGGATCCTGTCCGCAATTCCGCGACATTGTGTGTACAAATCACACAAGTGCGGCACTTGAGGGTGGTGTCTGGATCGTAGTTGTGTCAGAATGATAGAACTGTCTCCGACAACATGAATCCTCGATAGTCGAAGTTCCATTGCCCTCCGTAATCCAGTATATAGCTCGCGACATTCTGCAATGTTATTTGTTGTGCGTGTGGCATACTAGACACCCACAACACTTGATGAGAAGTTGTCCCTGTCGGTAATAATACCAAGATACTTCCAGCTCCTCCTGGTCCAGGATTACCTCTGGACCCACCGTCAAAGAAGTATACGACGATGTCGTTTTGAAAGGACACTGTCGCCGGTATCTCTACACGATGTGCCCCAAGTAATGCTGAGCATATCTGGGCATTCCCAGAAAATATGTGTAACACTGGTGTCACTTAATCCACATTCTTCTATGTCACAACCAGGTTGCCGTGTGATAGGTTCCATTGGTAGAATGCCCGGAGTTGAAGCTGGAGCAATAGTTGTTCTCCCCATGGTGAGATTCCGACCATGCTCCTAATGTCTGCCGAGGATAGACTGGCAAGCGCGTGTCCTATCAAATCAGTCTTCGCAGCATCTGCACACATCAAGCTGTCCCCGCCGCCGTTGTGTCAAAATATCAGCATGTTTGTATCTGTGACGATATTGTTTCCATCGTTGACCTTCTGCCCACAGACATTTGAATCTACGTAACGTTGGATGAGGGTGTATTGCAGTTATTTACACTTCATCTCCTGTATATCTGCTCGATGCTTTCAGATGATCATGCTCAGTTGACTGCTAACGAAATCGTCGGTTCCATCGCTGATTCAAGCAACGATACCACAGTAGCGCCATTGACCGCCATACCACGGGAATGGGGTAGTTCAATAGTGCGGCGATGATCCGGAGCTCTGTTTGGTTGACCACGCTATATAGTAGCTCTGGGAAATTCGTTAACAGAGCTACCATAAGGCGTCGTCTGTGTGATAGGACTCCGTTGGTGACGTCAGCGAACGTGATTACACCAGTATGTGCGAGCGTCCATCGGAAGATCTGATTAATTCAAGGTGATCCATACAGTCCGCGCCAGGTTTATATGACCACCTACATTTTAGGGCGTGGCTCCGTCAATTTTGGGAGCTGAACGGCGCTGTTTAGATATGCTGTTTGTGCTGTAATTGCGCGTTTGAGACTTGTTCTAACGCGTGGGATTTCGCATTTTAAGACAGGGCTAGTATACAAGTGACCATATTTGCCGGTGCGTCCATTATTAAGACCGGCCGAGCCACATACAAAACTCAAGACAAAATACTAAATGGCTACACTAGTAGTCTATTTTGTCACCACGTTTTTTAATGACTTTCTTGCAGCGGCGTGGCATGGACTCGATCAAGGAAAGTAAAGTAGAGTGTTCAATAGCCTCCCATATGCTGACCAGAGCTGTTGTTAGCTCAGCGACGCTGCTGTACTGCCGTCCGTTTGCGTAAACTCGACGACTCATGATAGACCACAAATTTTCAATGGGGTTTAAGTCTGGCGATCTCGCAACCCATGGAAGCACCCGCACGTCCTGCTCTACCAGAAACTCTTCTGTCCTTTTCGACCTGTGAATAGATGCCCCGTCGTGCTGAAAAACGAAATCCGTGCCATGGTGTAGGTGGGCGAACGGCAGCAGATACTCGGACAAAGTGTAGACATAGTCGTCCGAGTTCTGCTTGCCGTACAGCACCGCAAGCTTTGTTTTGCCGGCGGCGCTGAAGCCCGCCCACACCATGACAGACCCACCACCTGCCTGGCGACGTTTTGTCTGTCGAGGAGGCCGGCGGATGTCCCGCCAGTAGGTCTGGAAGCCGTCGGGCCCATCGAGATTCCACTTCTTCTCATCCGAGAAAACGATGGAGTCCCAGGGCCCACAGCAATCCGTGTTGAATATTCTTGCCCACGCCCATTCCTCCCGTGCGACCTTGTCCTCTGCGGAGAGGGGCAAGGTGTTGTCCATTTTAGTATAGATGAGCCAGTCGACATCGGCAAGCACACGCTGGATAGTGCGCACCGATGCCGACAGGCTCAGCTCGCCCTTGAGCTGGCGCGCCGAGTAGTCGCCCTTGGCCGCTGTGCGCAACAGCAACCGTGCCTGTCGCTCGGTTAGCGCGGTAGCTGGGCCAGGTTTCTTCTGCTCCTTCTCAACTCCAAGCACCACACGGTGAATAGCCCCACGTGAGCGGTCAACACGGCGCTCAATCTCACGCTCACTGAAGCCCGCCTCGTATAAGCCCTTGACTCTGCCCTTTCTTCATCGGTCAATGATGCTCTCCTGCTCATTGCTGTTAACCGGAAAGAGATAATGACTGCACTTGAAGAGAACTGAGAGCGCAACAACAATTAGTGGAGCGAGGAGCAAAGGAACTAATGGTTGCCAGTAGTGTAGCCATTTAGTATTTTGTCTTGAGTTTTGTATGTGGCTCGGCCGGTCTTAATAATGGACGCACCGGCAAATATGGTCACTTGTATACTAGCCCTGTCTTAAAATGCGAAATCCCACGCGTTAGAACAAGTCTCAAACGCGCAATTACAGCACAAACAGCATATCTAAACAGCGCCGTTCAGCTCCCAAAATTGACGGAGCCACGCCCTAAAATGTAGGTGGTCATATAAACCTGGCGCGGACTGTATGTGGTCGTTGCTGATTCCAACCCATGGATGTCAGCGTGAGTAACGCCAGGTAGTTGCTGGAAGGGTTTGGAAATCCATGTACCCCTGTCATTCACTTTATAGTTCTCCGAAGTGTCGTTGAACAAAATTACGGCAAGTCGCTGAGGATGCCATTAATAAACCTCAACAATCAATAGAGAAGGTGTGGTTCTCCCATACAAGCTTCAGTGGTATGGCCCGTGTTACTACTTCTAAGAATGCCAACACGATCTCTTCCTGTTCTGGAGGCGAAGGTTGTGCTCCAGCCCTAGCTACCATTGTGATTCCAACATTGAATAAAGTCGTATGTCGTCCAAATCGAGAAATCGGCCGAGGGTTAAAATCTGGAATAACGTACGGCATGGCTGCTACAGTGCCATGGCCATTGTAGCTTAGTATATCACCAACCAGTCTCCGTACTGGAGAGGGGCTGGTAGCAGAAGTGCCGACTGTCACTGCCGCCATCGTCACTATTTCGCCGTCAAACTTGGTAATGCGATACTCCTTCGTTGCGAGCAAGGACGGCAATGTCGGGAGATATCCGTGTACGTCCACTACTGACAGATTCGTCAAAGCATCAGAACCATACGAAGTTATGAATGCATTTCGAAATTAGGTTGACAATTCGTGCTGTTAGCCAACTGTGTCGACCGACATATAATAGTGCTGATATGATCACTGCAGAGGCAACCATCGACCTTTGGTCAACCGTAAGCGTACGATGACTAGCTAGTCTCAATCGAGTGCGAACTCGTTGCTCCACAATTTGCCAGTTTTAGTCGGTCGTCAGTGCCGTGCCAACTTATATGCCTAGATATCGTGCTGTTCCCTGAGAAGACTGATCGGAGAATCCGTCAGGTAGAAGTGGTAGATGGGTCGCCTCGGTTTCATTGAAGGGGATGACAATCGGTTTTGATGCGTTGATGACGAGGCCCGATGCCTCTTCAACTTGCGAAATGACTTGTAGTAATGCTGGCATATATGTGGCATTATACAAATATGATGCCGTGCCATCAGCGAAACCCCCAACTTTCAGCTCATGCGTAGCCGTTGCTGACAACTTTTGATGGAGTTTATCTTGTCCAAGTGCTGATGTAGTGGTTCTAGCGCTAATATGAATAAGTCAGGCGCTAACGGACATCCTTGTCGAATGCCTTGACGGTACGAGAAACTTTACCATTGACGAGGGACCGAACGTCAGTGTTTGTGTGAAGAGACGAATAAAATGTGGCGGGTATCCGTGGTTGGCTAGAAATTCCTACAAAAATTCTCTGAACAGAGAGTCATTTATTAACAAAAAATGTTGCACCTTGTTAGAGTCACCAATGAAATCGTAGAAAAGGGCCATTTGTCACCAACCATTTTACAAACTCGTTGGTTCTCTATGGGACCTCATTGGGAAGATCACCAACGAGTCACCAACCAAATAGAATTTTCAGTGCTAAGTACGTATTATATCTTACTAAGTATGACCTAATATCTCCACAATTGCGATCATTTTTAGAGATTTTAGTGCTGTTACACGAATGTTGACTGAGTGTGGTGGGGACCTGTGTGAAAATCATTGCTTCTCTCGCGTAGAACGTGGTGTGGATGGAGCTCCCCAGAATAGGTATGGCGATTCTCCATACCTACTCTAGCGAGCTCCATTCCATTCGAAATGGCTAACATACAGTGAGTCAAGTGCGAGTTAGATGTAGCAAATTAATAGGACGGTTGGAATGCAAAGAACAATACATTGTGTCCACATAACGGAAATCATCTTCTTCACTTACAGTATCGTAATTCTGACTGAATCCCCCTTTACTAGCTAAGAACATGAATCGAAAGCGCAGGTACGAAAGGGTTTCCGATGACAAATTAGGAACTGGCATTCCTCGCGCCATGCACTCGACGTCAGAGGTCCACAACTGTTTGCACCCTCCTGTTTCAGAGCTTCAATCCCTCTATACGCTAGTTCTTCTTCGTCCTTTTGTTCCATCGTGGAGCTATTTAGAACCATAAAACTTCCCGGTTGTCGAGCGAAATTTCGAAATGGGAAGCAATAGCACGCGTATCCTCCCCACTCTAATCTGTTGAATCCACTCCATAGGCAGACCCACCAGTACTTGAACGACCACGGCCAGCGTCTCTCGTATCCCTGACGCTACCCCCAGGGGTACTCGACGTATCACTCATCATCTAGACAGCATTCAGCTTCAGTCTCGTAAGGAGACGAAGAACCTGCTTCACGAATGGACGACGCTTTAAACTGGAAGAGGGGAATTCTGGAATGAGAGGCTCACATTGCGCGCGCAAATCGCTGACTTTCTGAAAAATGAAATGTAGAGATTGCTGTAATTTATTCCAGGGAATTTATCCCTCTGCCCCGTTTCTACAAATATTACCAGTCCCTGGCTATGCAATTTCGTTGGTGACCGCAGTCACTTCCAAAAATGTTTGCTTGAACGAACGACAGTGAAAACTCTCCAGCGTCATAACAACTAATGCCGTGCGTTGCCCGGGGAAGCTCTGGATTTTCATACTCGGACACACATGATTCTAAATGTTATTAAACAGTTTATCACACTACCTCAACTATTAATCATTAACCACAACAAAGCTTTCATATGATCACAAACCATTAGCCACATGCAATGACTGATGCATCAAAGGTGATATTCCGCCTGCGGCGGCCCTCCTCGCAGTGCTCCTCGGGGTCCTCCGCTAAATAAATAGTAGCTCCTTGCAGGGCTAAGCCCTCCGCGCTACGCGCCATCCCCTGACAGACCTCCGCTGCGGAGGTCAAATGCTGATTATGACAGCTGTAGCAAACACCTTGGAACGGTACTGCATTTTGTCGGGGCGGCGATCGTGGTCGGCAGCACGTTGTTCCTGTTCACGATCTGTGTACCAGCTGCAACAGTGATGCCTTAATATTTACACTTAGGACGACATGGGGTTCGTCCGTCCACCACCGCGGAATGGTAGTTAGGCTTCAGAAGCGTGCCCGAGGCGACCCAGCATGCACCACAGGCAATTGCATGGCGATCTGCTTTGCTTGATTGTTTGAATGTCGTTTGAAGCTCGAGCCTGGAGTACGAAATATGCTATAGCATAGGATGACATTCGTGATGTTGACCCTAGCCGACACAGGCAACATTCACAATTTTTTCAAACTGACTTCAGGGTATGTGGTATCGAAGGTAAATTTACTTGGCCACAGTCGGATTTCCAACGCCGCTGTAAGTTCTCATTGAGACAAGGAGGGAATAGCTCGCTTTTGGCCGAGGTCGACGATCCGAGAGTCGTTTATAACAGGTCAGTCCAAGTATAGAGGTTTTGAGAACTGAGTTAGTATGGAGAATGTTACTTTGGGTTCCGGAGAATTGGGTTCCATCAAGTATCAAAGTTAGTTTGGTTTCGAGTAGCCTTCTCTAAAATACTCTGTATCTAAAATCCAGAGAACATTTGTACAGTTGCGTAAGTAAAGGAACCGACAATTCGGCAAATTTTCGGTACCAGTCATTACCAAGGAGGTCTGGTCCACAAGCTTTGTCTGGTTGACACGCCGTAATAGCTGCAGCAACTGTCTCTTCTGTTATAAAGTTACTGTTGGCTAGGACTTCGGAGGCCGTATCCGACAATGTCGAATCCAACCAATCGGCAACAAGTGATATAACCTGTGATGGTGGTATTTTTCCATTGAAAATGGGCGCCCATGCGTCCACAAACACCTCTGTTTTATTATGACGTCCTCGCTGAGTCCAGGTGTGCGGTGATCGCAAGGTTGGCGCTATATTGTCGCTGAATTTGTTTTGACATTTAACAGAACAGTAGCTTAGTAGACTTTTCAGGAATCCATATGTGCTGTAGAAACAAACGTTGCTGGCGACAACGTGTGTGCTCCCGCTCGCATTCAGCGATTGCAGTTTCGATGCGTTTTAAGGTGTGATGAGCATCACTGACAGTCCTGGTGTCTGCATCACGTCGTGGTCTATGCAGTGCTCGGATACATTGCTTCTCAAATCAGTGTATTTCTGTCTATAGGGTTGGTCATTCGACTCTTTACCTTTCGGTTTGTCTCCATCATATTCACAATAAGTCTAGATTTCATGTCGTCCCATCACTTGGCTGTTGTAGCAGCGTTAGGCTATTTATCATCTAATTGTGTTTTGAAGTCAGTTAGCACTTTCTCAAACACATTCTCGCGTGTCTTTAGCGGCGTATGATAGGGATGGATACGTTTGACCACTTTGCAGATGTTATCCGCAGCCTGAACGTGTAAAATGGGCCCGATGTGGTATGCTGAAAGCCCAGCTGCAGGTTCTAGCGCAGTTGTTTTCACCCACAGTCGCGCGTCGTCGTTGACATACTATTGGTCAAGGCTGCTGGATGCCAAGCCAACTTCGTCCACGTGATAGTAGTAGCTGTGTTGATCATCGTAATACGAGAAATTGCTGGCGGAGCGCTCACCACTAGGAGACCAAAATGAAATAATATCACAGTGAGGTGTAACACGGTAGCCCCACTGTCGAGTATGTAATTGAGTCATCAGTCCCACTTCACCCTCCGTCACGTGACTTTCTTGTAATAACACGACGTCAAACACTCCTTCAGTTGAGTTTCTCATGAATGGCGTAACCTACTCTGCGGTCTTGAACATAAGACCCAAGTCCGCGTATAACTTGAGTGAGGAACCCCATTGTCACGTCATCCGGATCTAATGCACTATAAGTGTGTGTTTCCGTGAGTAATACGCTTACGAGCGCGTTTTTGACGATGTTGTCGTCGTCTTCGTCGACTAATATCTCGCCGTAATTGATCTTCATGCTGTTGACCAGTTTGCAGTGAGAAAAATGCCTCTAAAATGGTTTGTCGAAGCCAACTTGGAGGAGTGGCAGCTATGCTGACGCTAAATTCTGGTTGCAGGAGGCTTCGTTTCCAGCTCTTCTTGTGTAGTGTTGAAAGAGTTGCAGCTTGCGCTGTGGTTAAATACAAGTGCGTGAGCGCACTCCAATCTCGTCTGCTATTGATAACTTTTCACAATTTCTGGACCTCGGGGTAACTAGTATACCATATAGATCGAGCACTATCAACCTCTCTGGTTAGCAATGTATGTGTCCAATGTTGGACCACATACAACAGAACGTGACCGATGTACCAATGAGTGAGTGGAAATTTGTTCGGGCATCTGTCTACAAGCGAGTCGTCGACTGTAGTACGAAGTTTATTCTATCTTTCTTCGCTTTGCGCTATGTCCATAGAATTCTTTGAGGTAGTTTTCTCAATGCCATCAATCCACGTTTTACATAAGTTAAGGGCGCTGTTGATCTGTTCTTCATCACCTCTTACGCGTATGAGTACTATTTTGAAGTGATGACATGCCTCGCGTTCCCCCGCTCCAGTACCCTCTCTAGAGGTAACCGTTGAACCGCTAATGCTGGAAAAAGCAAGTGTGCGGTCAGGCTCCGCATTGCACGTACATTGTCGACAGGCCATGTCTCGGTATCCTCGTAACCATTCTTTGGAAGACCATAACGCGATATATTCTTCTCTATACAGTTTTGAAAGCTTTATTATTGGCGCGCTGGAGACTTGATGCGTTACGGCTATCGATTGCGGACAACCGCTGTGGTGACGCCACGACTAGAATGCGGCTGTAAACGTCTAGATGTACTTGAGATGATATTGCTACAGGTGTTCATTTCGACTGTGTGTGAATGGGATCGATGACATTGTGGTCCTGAACACCACTATGATGTACATCCACTCCCAACTCTTCCAATATACATTGTTCCTCTGCCGCTGCATGTTCCGCCAACGAGGTATAATGATTAGGCGCACCGCCGATGTGCGCAAAGCCTAGAGTTGAGTGTACCTCATCGAAGTTGAGTCTTTTGTTCAATCTAATTCACACCAACTTGCAATCAAGTATCGGGGTCATGTAATTAAATATTCTCTTAACAAATTTAAATCGGCATTCAAGCTCAATATAAGCACAATCAAGCTCATACAACTTCAATATTGCATTTGGCAGACCATGCGCAAGTTGGTCACAGCAAGGTAAACGGCGTTCCAGTACTATAACTCCATAGCGGTTACCAAGACAGTCATGATAACTGTAATATTGGCCGTAGGTGCGCATCTGATACGCAGCAATCCAAAGGACATGATTTTGATCGTAGTGTTGTCAATATTAACATTGCTTTTTTATTAACCCTTTCGTTATAATAAAAATAAATTTTGTACTATTTTACAAAAGTAGGTAGACGACTTAAAAGAATCTTAGTGAATCCAAGCTTAATTGATGCAACCCACCGGATTCTGCTAACGTCGATTTTCCCAGTTTATTGTCTTGTTTGTCATTTTCTACCAATCAAAGTGCAAGCAATCTCACTGCTCACACATTTATTATTGTGTCTCTGACGGTACGTCCAAGATCCACGAACGAGAATTCACTTGGTCAGTTCACGAGTATCTCGTAGATGGGTGTGTCCGCAATTCACAGACAGCCTTATCGTCTAACCAAAGACTATCAACCATATCGAAGGTGTTCAGTACTCACCCAGAGCTAGCCATCTACCTAGAGAGTAAAAAGCGGGACATTTCCCTGGACCTGTTCAATGAGATTATGCACGAACTCAAGAACTGTGGTGCTGAAGGGATCACACGGGTGTACTGCTGTGTAGTCTTAAAAGCTCTGTGAAATCGTCAAGAAACGGTTGAAACAAATGAGGGCGGTAGAAGTTGTGCCTACATATCTGACGAAGGCAAGTTAGGAGATCGTGAAGATACACTGCCATCGTCATTGGAGTGATTGAGTGACGACGACATCATTATGAGTGAAGTAGTCAGCCAGGCGCCAAGTATTTTGTTTGTTTTGAAGTTGTGTAGTTGGTCATATCCCGCTCCAATACAGTTTATAGTGATGAAATCATATGCAGAGTTTACAATCTTTAAAGGCACCAGTAAATGTGAACGGTTGTTGTTATAATGAATATGTAATATATTGGTGAAACTGTGAGCAATAACACAAGGGTAACAAGTCCTGTGAAACATACTAAACGTTGTATACAATGATCCAAACCTAAGCACCAATATGGACTAATGTGTCACGTTCATATAGCGCTGCTATCATGTAACTCAGAAGACATGGATTGACTGCCACTTGATCCCATGCACTCTGGGAGGGACACCACAGTGACAAGGGATTCAGAATGTTCTTTGTTTCGCCTTCTAATGAACGGATCTTGAATCTTGTAGATAGTCGAAGTTCTCATCAAGTTCCATCAAGGGTGTAAACACCTCGAGGCAAGTAGTACCTATGATACTTCTGTCAGCAAGTCCAAGCATCTTCTTGGCACAGATGCGGTTTCAAGCTGTCAATTGGGTATTGGCGTTGGCAAAGCGCAGCATGATGGAATTCACAGAAATCCGCTTTTTGAGTCGGCTATCTTCCCTCAAACCTTGTACACGGTGCACTCACGCTACGATTGACTCCTTCGCTTCAAGAAAATTGATGAATCTTTGGAAACACACAGGGGCGTTGATTGTTCAGTTTCGTTGGCCTCGTCGTCTACATACCCAGAAGGATTCATTTGTGCAGGAGCGAATTTTCTCCAACAGAGGCAATACCTTCTTCAGGGAGCAAACCCTTCTTCCAGGAACCGTCAAACATATCACGCACTAGTTGGGCAATAAATGCGCGATGCTGGTCACGGTCTCTGGATAGATTGTTGTCCGATTCAAGTAAGCAATTGTTTCTACTAGTGTTCCCCGATCCTCCAGCAGCAAGTTCATGGCAAATATATGCATTGCATCTGACAATATCTGCAATTGCCATGGCAACTATTTTGTGCCATTTTTTTAATGAATGGCCGTCAGCAATGCAGTATCTACTCCGGAGGCGATCGTGACGATCCACACCATGCATAGCAGCGTTGTATCCACGGCCACAAGTCGGAGCATTATACCTCACTCTGTCCTTACTGATTCTGCGTTGAACTGTAGTTGTGCCGATTGCGTCAGCGTTGCAAACAATATTGACAATCAATCCATCCACCCAACTTGCAGCTACGATGTACTTGTCGACACATACGCCTTGCTTCATATCACCTCGATTTTTATGCCCTTTTGGATCAAGCATTGAGAAATGCGGAAAATGTTTACTTGAAGAGCGAACCGTCCCACGATCATGCAATCCCACCGATCGAAGGTTCTCAAGAAGTAAACAAGAGGTATAACAATTGTCGGTATTCGCAATTCTGCGTGAACCATTCATCGAATGTGTAATTTCCAACACATGTCGCCGTATTTCAGACGAATTCTTCGTCGCATCAGCTAGCCGGTCAATTCAGACGCCTCCGTTACACCTTCAAGTCGGTCATGCAGCTCACTCGCACAATGTAACTTGAAAATCACCACTAACCACGTCGTTGAACAGCAGAACAAATAAATTTATAGTGATACTTGCCTGTTAGATTTCTAGGATTATACACAATTATATGACGGACGTACTGAGAACGACAAGCAACGCTCGCTTCATCAGCCGCCACATTTCGGCCAACTACGATATGGCATTTGCAGCGTGTTTTGAGCATAGTGAGCATAGGACTAATCGTGGCTGCTGTATCACGTTTTATAGCTTCATTCGTCACTTCAGAGCGAAAAGCCAATTTTTTTCTAATATATAGAAACCGATTCCAGACCATTACAGACGACAAGTTTGAAGATCCAGCCCCAGGAAAATTCTCAATTCGTCATTATCGCTCCAATAGTTCTTCATTTCGCCTTTATCAACGAGATCCGTATACCAAATGATGCCCAAGAAATCCATTAGCTCGCCCAACTCAATTGGTTGGCGTGATGCATTGCCTGCGGTAATTGCATAAGCTTTACTAAAATCGACTACTTGTTTCCAAAAGCAAATAGGGAGGAACGCGAAAAAAAACTTGAAGTCGCTGAGCTGCCAAAATGCTTCCGATTGTTTGTCTGTTTCTTAGTCGCTATAGCTCCGTCGTCATGTGTAAACAAGCCGATTGGCTCTTCTAGATATCCCGTTGAAGTGAATGTCATTGACGTTATGGCTTCGACTTCGACGGGACTCAAGGCTATTTGGAGTTCTTTACGCCCACGGAATGCGCTTAACCGCCGATACTCTGCTTCATCTAGCTCTTCGTACGCATCGGTGAGAGCAGGAATATTGAAATATTTGGGAATCATGCTACATCGCGAACACCACGACTCCATGAGGTCTACCTGCCCTCGATGCATTCGCACAAACTGATCGATGCCTCGAATAACAATGTCCTTTTCAATCATGTGAACGTGATCTTAAGATGAAACAGTAGTGTTGGTCACTGTAATTGGACTATCGCTGTTGGTACACTGACGCGATCGACACTTACTGTGTTACACACAATAGAGCGCGTCACGCTCACAGTAAGGTAAGCTGCGCCAACGTCACGATATAACTTTGCGGATATCCATGATTCCTCTGCTGGAGAGAAAGTTACCTTTGCACTAATAAACCGATCTGTGCCACCCGTAGTCTGCGAAGGAGTACGGATCTGATTCTCGCTTCGCCATCGCCGTATGTTTTGCTTTTTTCTTCGTCTTGCGTGAAGCACTAGTTTTACTTGCTTTTTCAATTGCTAGTGTAGGTTGAACAGTACTACCAGGCGTAGTAACCTTTGGTCTTTTTGACATGACTGGAGTCTTCGTAGAGACGGCCTTCCTCTTGAATAGAGTAAGCGAACAATGCTTGGGCTTGGGCTTGAGCTTCGAAGGTACTGTCGGAGTACCAGGATTTGGATCCACCCTTCCAGTTTGAGAAATTACACATTCGTGCGCTACCGATTCAAAAACACGTGTTACAGCATAGCTTCGACTTCAAGCATTTTACAGCGTCATTAGCATTATTACCAAGAGGTAGATTCATTGGTAAATTATTTGGGTTTGTTGTAGCCCTGCAACATCGTTCACTGTAATAGCACGATTCACCAAAATCAACAACTCGATCACCATATTCGTCAATTCCAAGACTTGCACACACGTCATGAGAGCAGAAATGGTACATGAAAACTCCACAGCGAGTGCATGTTCTCTCCATAGAACACTCCATTTGACAAACAGCACAACGTGGAGAGGTGATGGCAGTCCTACATTCAATACGAGAAAGATTATTCATCTGCACATCACGCTGACCAACGGTTATGTCTTGGTCAACATTTTCATGTACATTGTTGCTTCGTTTACCACTAACACACTTTGTTTGTTCAGGGAAATCGCCGATTTGATCATTGCCACACGTTTCTCCGGTTGCTGGCGCATCTACGTCCACCGAACCATCATCATCTAACGCAGTTTCTCCACCCAGTGAAACGTAATAATCGACAAGGTTTTGGTCACCTAGAAAAAAGTCTATGCCTTCTTCTCCACTCGGATTTCCATTAGGACGGATGTTTTTAAATCGATTTTCCAAACTACGAGTGCGAGGCGGTTTTGAAGTACTTCCAGTCACGATTAAAAACCCGCCAGATTTCTTTGAAACTCACAGCATCATCTATGGTTTTGCAGGGAAAGTAGAAATAGCCACTATGTATTTCCTCATCGTAGGTGATAATCACTTCGTCGATTCGAAGTAGTTGCACGACGATATGATCAAAGACTGTTACTCGTCCTGTTCTGTCATTTTCCATTTTGCAGATGGTATGTGAGATATCTGCAATCGATCTGCCACCGTTGGTGAAAGTTCTGTAATGATGAAATCTACGTGCGATCCACTCCTGAGCTGTCCGATGAGGACCAAATATATTGGGTTTGTGTGCTTTCTAGGCATTGTGGGTGTAGATTGATGACGTGAAGCTGTGGTGAAGGTTCTCGCATGTACCATCAAAGTTTCTGAACAATAGTACTCGTGTTTGGTCAAAATGAAAATAGTTTTTCATGCTACCCATATAACATACTAGTTGAATCGATAGCTTCATTAGAAACGCTAGTATCAATACGTTCTTATCGTAGCAGAACGCAATGAACCATGCGAAATCAAAACGATATGCGATTACCTTCTTACACGGTATACATGAGATGCCGTTCGCTGTGCGCACTCGTCCTGACATATTTTGACTGGCACACTCAAATTTGTGGGTATAAAATCAACACGCAGTTCTGGCATTGTCAGGATAAAACATACTACAGAATTCCCCGGCAAATCGGCACCTGAGTCTGTCTATATTCCTATACGAGTCAGTAGTGATAAACAAAAACGATGGTGATGGAGTTTGATGTAAAAATGGTACGTTTACTGAATTACGTGCAAGTTAGCATCTTTGCGCAGTCTGCAGGAAGAGCTTGTATGCATGCATGAGTTGCTATATGGTGGTGGTAAATGGATGGTTTACAGTGAGCATTATGTTTTGCTGGTACCTGCTCCGCCTATACTAGCCCTCCACATTAATCATAGGTCCCATGTCTGCATCCCACTCAAGAACCACTATCTACGATTGCTCTTCTACAAAAGGTCATGTTGTCCAAGATGGCCATCGCACAGCCCCAAGACATAACGGCACTAGCAGAATATACAACGCCTATCTTCGAACTGCCCAAGACTCAGTCCAAGTCAGCCCTCCACATCGCCCTACACCAACTCGATGCGTTAGTAGCATCGAATCGACAGAAAGCTGACCGATGTCAATGTGTTGGATCCTTAGATATTAACAAACATTCAGTACCCTATCGTTTGGACCGGTCCCTGTGCACACTTTGTATATTCGCATTCTTTATCAGTCCCACCTTTCCCGATTTACGGGGGGGAACTGTAACACCATCCTTGTTCAGGTAGAAAAACAAGCGCCCCCATAGAATCGCTGGCAACGGACTCCCACAAAGCTAGGTCCCACCTCATTATGGTTGCACTATAGCTGAGCGTACACTACTTGTCGAATAATAAAACAATCTTGTCCCCACAACAATGTTATCGATTTCGTGGAGGCCTCAGACTATCCAAGCTGATACCAATCCACCGGCCTACGACCATATATCGTTTTCGTTGGAAGTATCGAACGTCTGAATTCATAACCGGTCGGAAAGCATGCGGCCAAATAAAACCTTCGCGTGTTGGCACGAATCTAGTTCGATAGTTCAACCAAATCTAATATGGGCTGGAAGAGTGTTGCCGTAATACGTAATCTGCACGTGCACCCACCACCAGCGTGACGATCACCGTTGAGCGAACCGGATATCGTCGTGAAAACGCGATCCAACACGAGGTGGTGATACAATTAGCAACGATCCGGGAGTGTGGCAGACTGCACCGGCCATTCCGAGCGTGGGGCCTAATGCGAGGAACCCTCATTCTCGAATTTGCGTCCTCTCAAGGCGCCAAAGGTGACTGGAAACAGGGGGTTACCAAGGGTAACGACGACCAACGTTTTTAGCAATGGGGAGTAAATCCGCTGATTGTATCGCGTAACGACTTGGTATTGGTTATTCCGTAGAATGCGCTCACTAGTTATCTTGTATTGTAATTGTCCGTAGTAACCAATGGTGCGTGTTGTCATTAACCGACGTGCCGCAGGTAGTAAGGCTTGAACCGAACTTGGAAAATTGTAAAATGAGCATGGGTTTGCGATCGACACTCGCGCGCACCACTAACACTGATCAAGTGAGTGAGGAAGCGACCGGTCATTGGTTGATTTGAATTCGGCGTCCAACTATATTGTCTGTTTATGCTTGTTTCAACGATGCTTGTCAGAAAAATTCAAGTGAGCCCGCGGGAGAAAGTTTGGTTTCGCGCGCTTAATAAGATATTCTGATTGATTCGGATGGTACTACCCCTTACAGCAGAATGTCTTCTACAACTTCAATATCGATTTATCACTCCCATTTAGTAAACTTAGCTCCGAAAACCAACCAGACGATGGCGAGGGACATGACAAGCAAATCCAAGGTCGACCCGTTTATGATATCATCTTTATATAATCCACTATCGGCAAACCCGCGATCTGATTACCCGCAATCCCAGCTCCCGCGATCTGAGACATAAGATCTGGGACCTACGATCTGGGACCAACGATTTGGATTAAGATCGAAATGGTGCAATCATTTAGACAACCACGAGTTGTCGGCATGGGTCGTGGATAGGCGGACAGATACATAGCGTACCACAAGTATTGTACACACGATTATGGATGGTCAGGAGCGAAACAGCCAGCGCAAGGGGATTTATTGGATGCGTAGGAGGATAGGAGAAATGGTCTATCAGTTTCCATTGAATACAGACTGGGTTTACCTTATACTACACAAGTGGTTTCCTGACTCCGGGCGGAACATATATTGGCCCCCGAAGACTGAGTTATACTTTGTACCTCGCTAGTGATCTCTGCATCCCGGGTGGAACGTATATTGGCCCCCGGCGACACAAGAATCACCGAAGCGACGGAGTATATGGCGTGACAACACCTGGATTGCTTGGCTAGGCTCGTGACTGACTCAGTGCTCAAAGACACCCCGCCGATAGTAAGCAGCAAGCACTGGGAAGGACCCCCGCCATAGGACACATCACCCTAGGTCACCCCGGTCGTAGAGCGAGATATATTGGGCGTTTATCTACGAAGACAACCCGACGACCGCGTAAAGAAGTTTCCGCGCGATCATCAAACAACCCTGAGTACCGTCCATACGGTTCTCAACTTACGACCAACCAAGACATCTTCACGTCTCCGGAACAGTGCAACCCACCCCACCGACGGGTACACAAGGTGAGACCAAGCTCAGCGTCAGCGGACAATCGGAGTACCCCCTCCGTTAGTCGGTAGTCCGGAGCACAGTGTGCAGGGGGAACCGGCAGTCAGCAATTTCTGCCGACCCACTTCGCCACATCAGTAATGCGTTCACCAGTGGTCGTATTGGTGGTAACGTGCACTTGCTGCCATCACAAGTTTCATTAGCATATCGATGACATCGGCCTCACGGCGGACGTGGACTATGTGTTTGTGACGGCGGATTGTATGGTTTGTATAAAAAAATTGTGTTATCGGGAATCTGAGATTACTAAGAATGTGCACTCCATTTGACTTGCTGCGGGATGTGCATACATTGTTATATGATATGTCATTGAAGTCTAGATTAGTTGAGATTAGGGATAGTGTTTGATGTACCAATACGCATTGCATGATTTCGCCGTCCACGATACACTGACAGGTATTATTTGATGTAGCTTCCAAATCAAACAAAATGATCGTTGATATCCATCACGATGTCGTCCGCAAAGCTTGCTCGTCGTGATAACATGAGCAAGCGGTGGTGCTCTAGTGACGAAGCTGTCTAAAGCCATATTGCTGGGTGGGTCGAATGCGAGGTTATTTGAAAAGACGATATTACTCGATTCTACAGCAGCCTTCACTGTACGGTACAGTTGACGCATGTCAGCTTCGTAGACGCGAACCTTATTTAGTCTCGAAAAAGAAGGCTTTGCAGAGGTAATGAGCGATGTTGACAGCCCCACCAGCTGCTGCTGGACTTCAACACCAAGACACAAACCGACTAGAGTCTCCAAACAAACTTGGACAACGACATTTCCGATTCCACTGCTAATATCCAGAAATATGTCGGTAGCTCGTAGACGTGGTAGTGCGGATAGAATAGCGGTCACACCGCCAGGGAAATCTCTCCGGTATGCTGTTCGGGCGTACCTCCACGTCGCTGGATTTGTTGGCTGGAAACCGATTGGTAAATACTCGTGATAATGCAATGAATGTTTTCTCTGGGAATAGTGAACACATTAGCACCAGCGATCCTTCGTTCCCGGTGCGTTCCACAGCGCAAATACCTAGGAAAACGGTCCAAATTGCTCCCATACGTGCGATTAAGCGTCTTAAACGGATTTGAAGCTGATGTTGTGTTTTATCCGAGCTCACCATACCCTGCCACACCCAAACCCAATCAATTTTATGACCTTCGTCAAGCTGTTGCTTTGCTAGCTGAAATATTAATCGATCATCTGCTTCTGAGAAGTCCGCCATTTCAGCTGTAAGACCTCAAACAAAATGTGTTTTTTAACTTGGGCTATATAAGCGGTCCACATCTCACAACTGCTTTTATTGCGCTTATAAAACCGAGTAGTAATTAGGGGTTAATGTTGAGGTCGCATCGCAACGTACGTGGCCAAATCACTTAAGTTTTTTTCTTCAAGTTTGTTTTGGTCGTTCCGCCATTAAGATTCGCGAATGGCAGGAATAACTACGAGTGATTGGTCAGCTACTTCGAATGAACCAATCAGAACTCACAAGTTACTAGCTTCAAGATCCGCACCAAAACGTTTCGACAGGACTGTTGTGGTTTCCATCTCGCAAGTCATGGGGCAAATAAATACATTTGTTTGCAGCGATCAAACCGGAGGGCGTGGTGAGGCGGGTTCGCTTGTTGCGAGCTGAACGAAATGAAAGTGAGCTACTCCTAATGCTACGGTGCCTCGGAACTTCTTCTAAATGCGTCTCGGAGGTCTTGTCGCTGGCTGGGATGCAGCAGCGCGTCTTCATTCCATATGCTTCCGGAAATAGGAGTATCCATCCAGGATACTTCCACTTTCCATCTCGCAAGTCATGGGGCAAATAAATACATTTGTTTGCAGCGATCAAACCGGAGGGCGTGGTGAGCGGCCCCAATTGTGAGTTTAGAGTTGACTTGGCACGCGCGACGGCTTGACTCGCTGCACCATTCTTCGAGAGAGCCCCGTTGACTCCGAAGCTGCTAAACGTGGATATTCCTCGTAACAATTGGATAGCCATCGACCGAGAAATTTGATTGCGAGCTTGTCTGCCCCACCCGCTGCTAAGGCTGTAGCACCGCCAATTCTGATCGAGTGAGATGAGTAGTTTGCTGCTGGAACTCCTATCGTTCGCGCCGTATTTTTGATGGCATCTACGACTTCACGGACTGTTAACGATGCACAGAGGTGCCGCTTGAAAGTACACTTGAGCTGTCTTCGTGCTGCAAGTATGTGCTTGAGACCTTCGATCGGGCATAGCAACTTGTCACCGGATGCGCTCATCGTGCGCCACGCACCGCGGCCGTACTGGTCATTCTTTGCTCCTTCTAAGCCGATTGTCACGGATGTTGCTAGTCTGCACTTCACACGTCTACCGTTATCGTCCGAGAAGAAGGCGTTGATGGTCTTCAAGCAGAAAAACCGGCGGATTTTCCCTACTTTGAGGAATTCCGAGCGGCGAAGAAGAAAGAAATAGCCGATGATGACGCTCCCCCACAGCAGACGCTGTCTTGGCCTGGAGAGATCAAGAGAGCGGTACAACACGCGGAGAAATGGCGGGGTCAGCGGTTGTTTCTTTCGTCGAGGGTCAGATAGTCGTTTGATCCCTTGGAGTAGTAGTTCAAGTCGGGGGCTTGTCGAGAGTGATAAGTTTTTGTGTCGTCGATGATACCAGCGGATACTGGCCAGCTTGAGCTTAATTGTTGAATGCTGATTCCTGTTGTGTTGAGTATTCCAACCACCTGTCCAGCAGTATGTGGCGAAATACTCCAAGCGTCGAGACGCTGTTGATGCTGTTAACCATTTCGACCAGTTCATTCGTGCAGCGAATCGACACCACTGTTTCCAGTGGCGAGAATATGTGGCACAGGTAGAGTTTGCCAGGGCATTTCGACGGAGCATTGACCCCAGACGACGGATAGATTGTCGAAAGGCTCTTGTACTGGAATCTGTGTCCACGCACACGACATGTTAGACCAGGTTTCAGCGAGAGGGTGGCGTGTCGACCACGCCCTAGATCCAGCGTCAGCCATCACGTTGAGTTTGCCGGGAATATGAGAAGCAGTGAACACGAGGTTGTACTTAAATTCAGCCAGCGATAGAAGACGGTTGTACATCCTGGCAATGGGATTTCGGCTTGAACGCCGATTTGCCCATGAGACAGCACTAGTGTTGTCGATGTGAAACTGGACATGAGTGCGAGAATGGCATCCCGCTCCAGCCCAGTATGGACCCCAGTGGAGCGCTGCCAGTACCGCACTCCGTAGCTCTCTCACATTGATCGACGAATCCTGCGAATCCGCTGTTGAAAACTTTTGACGAATAAATTGCTGTAGCGATGGTTCGAGTGCACAAAGTCCGTCGTTGCTAGCGTCCATGAACACGTGAAACTTAGGTTCTGACACCTCAGCGAAGTGGAAGACGGGTATACCATTGAACCTAGTATGATTTTGTAGAATCGATCGAAACCAGAGTAGATCATCGATGGTTGCCGTTGATAGCACACGAATGCCGTGCTTTGGAATTCTCGACGCTGATTCTTGTAGACATTGAATAAAGGCACGGGCTGGTGGAAAGCAACTGACGACATGACGCAAGCTACCAATCGTCTTGAGCAATATACTTCGAGATGCGGCTTTGTGTGACAGCAACTGTTCAACCCGATTGAGAGCCTTGACGAGTTTTTCCGTTGGAATTGATACTGTCGCCGTTGTTGTGTTCCACAGAAGCCCCAACGCCTTGCATTTAGTGGACCATGCTGTAAATTTTTGTTCGTTGATCGCTGTGGGTCCCAAGACGGTAGCCATTGCACGCCGGAGTGAGAGGTTAGCGTCGAAGCAGACTGTCCCTTTGTCGATCTCGATGCACGTGTGGTCGTCGCACCACACGTTGCCGGAGAATTGGCGAGTCAACTTGTTGCCGTGTTCGTACAGAGCGTTAATGATCGAGCCGGCGATCGAATAAAATGCCGGTGACCCGCACCAGCCGAACCCGCAGGAAAGGTCGATGACGAGATAGTTTTCAAAAACGAAAGCGAACATGTGAACATGTTCCGAATGAATTGGGATGTGGCGGAATGCGCCCGAAACATCCCCGAGCATCATTAACACACACCCTCCGATGTGAGAAGTGGTGAGATGATGGATTCGAGTAGCGATATCTCGTGGGGGGGTTGTACGAGATCGAAGGAAAGTTTTCTCGGTCGGTGTAGTCGTTGACCGCATACCCATCAGGGATCGAATAGTCGTTAATTAGCCGGATATCAGCTGCGGGTGAGCCAGATTTTTCGACAGCTCCGAGTGGACTGATGAATACTTCCGGCCATTGATCGAGCAACCGTGACTCGACGATCAGGTAGCGTCCTTCAAGTTGACCTCGGCGCAAATGGCGAAGTATTTGCGGTGCCATAGCCTGAAGTCCGGCATGGTTTTGTGGGCGTGTGGTCTGCTTTGCTGGTAAGTCAGTAGACCACTGAGGTCGTACACCTTCTCTAACGATTTTGTTCCACTCGATCACAGTGGGCTTAAGAACAGGGTCAACGGGTATCGGTATTTCGTAGAGATCTTTGTTTGGTCGGGAATCTGCTTCTGTTTGACCCCGGAGAAATCGAACGACCTGTGATAGACTCCACTTGCTTTGCTCAGCGAGATCAGACCAGAACCGGACCTGATCCTTGTCGATATCGGCGACCAAGTCAGGCCGTTCTGGTGGTGGCTGAAGCCCGAACTCGTTATTCTGGAGATTTTCAAAGATTGTCGCTTGGTTTAGCTCATGAAGTCGATGCAGAGTTGACATGAATCTGTTGTGGCCCATAGTCTCTTTTTCCTCATGCCGATCTTGCTGAGTAGGAGAGCTGGCGCTGTCCGAACAGAGTCATAAGTCGCTAAACGAAGTGCCAAGACCACCCCATCGTTCCATGACAGCCGTTTTGGCTTCCGTCGAAAGCGACGTCGGGCGGAAATGGCCATACGAACAATTTGAGAAGTGGCATCCGGTCTTGGACAGGTACTTGAGGCACAGAGTCTTTCCGTCTTCCCCACGTGGCAACGTGGCGTAAATTTCCGGAGGAATTCGGTTAGACCCGGGTGTGCGGCGTGCATTTTTGGCGTGCTCAACTGGGCGAGACCGGGTGCTTGGTGTTGACTTCGGCCCGTCGCAGGACTCTCTTAGAGCTGCAAGCTTGTCGTCGCTACGCTGAAACTGGGTCGAAATCTTAACGGCTGATGCTAGTCCATCCGATAGAACTGTGTTGCGGAACAAACTGAACTTTGTGTTAATCCAGAAAGCAAGCAGACGCGGCATTTGAGAATCGGGGCGAGCGTGATCGGCGTAGCGAATGACGAAAGCTTTCGCTTCCGAAATGAAGTTAGAGGTCGGTTTGTTGTAGAAATGGTGTCCAAACTTATCTAGCGCGTCAAGAGCGCTAATGATATCAGCGAAGCTAGAAACCCTGGCAGGCTGCGAGTAGCCATTTCTGGATGAAAAATCCCACAAATTGGTTCCCTTTTCCGCGGCGGCGACCTCGTCGTTCCACAACGCTCTCTTACAGTGCATGATAGAGAGTCCGAGCCCGAATCCAAACGAATACAAACCACGTAACACTGCTGGGCTGGCTACAAACTCCACGTGTGGCGACTGCTGAATAGATTGAAGAAGTGTTTGAGGGACCTTACCTGTGTGACGCCGGTGAACGATTGCGTCGTGGATGCGCCGATCAGTCGGAGATGGGTGAAAAACAATACCTTGGTGCTGTCGCGAATGCCGACCAGCTGCAGAGTCATCACTGCTATCGGAGCTCGAGTCGTCATGGTCTACACGTCGACGCTTGTGTAATGGTGCGTTCATGTGTCGAACTTCGCGGACATCGTCGTCATCGTCGTCGTCGGATCCACTAGAATTGATATCATCGTCAGAGCTATCACTATACCTGTGTTGGGCGTTAGATCTGTTAGGGCGGCGAGTGGGACGGTCCGTTCTTCGGTTGTCGGTTTGACTTTCTACTGCCGGGGAGGCGGTATTGGGACCGCTGTTGGCTGCTGGTAGTAAGGTGCTGTCGAAATAGAGATTGTCAGGGCGACTGGCGCGATTTCCTGTTGCAAAATCCACAATGTGCTGACGCCGGACGTGAACGAGTTGAAGTGTGGCAGGTTTTAATAGAGGGACGACTGCCTCTGGAACGTACGAAGTTGATAGGCTTGACATTACCGATGAAGGCACGCCTGCTCGACGCTTACGACAGGCGGCAACGATGGCGTCTTGTTGGCGTAAGAGCTCTAGTGGGCTGAGTGCTACCACATTTACTCCAGCACCCGGTTGCAGGGCGTAGTTTAGCGAATCCACTTTTATCACTGACTGTGTGTCCGTTAAGGGGAACCGTGTAGGCCCTTCGGCGCTGGTGATATGTAGTAGGTGGGTGGTTTCAGAACCCGTGTACCCTGAGACGACTCCATAAGACCATGAGTCGACACCTGAGTGCTCCGTTTTCACAAAGGCGACCGGATGAGCGAGATAAGAACCCGGCCAGAGCTGTCGTTCATACTCCGGAACAAGACGTAGCTCGACGATGTCTTTGGCAACTTCGAACTCGCTGCGCTGGTCGTCACCGTCAGGATCAATGGTCTTCACCGTGACTGTAGCCTCTGCTGCCGACACTACCTCGACGTACTGAAACTCTTGTAGCTGCTTGGAATGAGCTGGGCCGAGAAGAGCAAGCGCTCCGGTGACGGCGTTGCCTGGCATTCGCTTGTTGCGAGCTGAACGAAATGAAAGTGAGCTACTCCTAATGCTACGGTGCCTCGGAACTTCTTCTAAATGCGTCTCGGAGGTCTTGTCGCTGGCTGGGATGCAGCAGCGCGTCTTCATTCCATATGCTTCCGGAAATAGGAGTATCCATCCAGGATACTTCCACTTTCGCTTTGGTCGTTCTACAAATAAGAATTGGGTATAGCAGGAATAACATCGAGTGATTGGTCAGGCAGATTAAAACAACCTATCAGCGCTCATTTGGTGCTAACTTCAAACAGCGCGCGTTTTGGCCATGTGGGCAATACCAAATGCTTATTTTTCAATTTACCACATCCTTCGCAAGCTCTTCTACGTCGCATACCGCTGGGACTACTCACTGGATCGGTCGGTAGCGCTCATGCCACTATAAGCACCGATACCCGCCGACGCTTACACTACTGAGGGTCACACGCTCACTGCCGAGATTCTACTTCCCAGTTGGTTTCTGGAGCTGTCCGTTTGTTGGCTTATCGAATCTCACGTCATTGGAATCGACTTCTGTATACCGGTGGTAACCAATCCCCAGTGGTTTCCATGCTCGTCGCTAGTGACCAAACCCCCATTGGTGGTTACATTCAATGCTGGCTATGGTACTGTCTATTGGGAATCCTAAGGTAACCGTAATTGGTGAGATAAATCCCAATCGCAACTGAATTCTACGATGTTATTGTTGGAAACTTGGGAGCGATTGCAACCCATATTGCTATCCCTGCTGATTGATCATAGCCACGACCGACTACTATTGATGTTGTTGCGTTGCCCGAGCAGTGGTAGCTGTACCAAACTGACACCTATTCTGACATCGGCAAGTGCGTTTGTCATTCTTGTTAAGTAGGACGATAAACAGTCATTTACTACAGAGATGGCCATCGATAATTACGTGTAGTACACGACGGTACTCATCATAACCATTGGGGCTTTCCTGACACTCAATAACTATTGAAGATGGATACTTTCTGCAGTTACAGTTACTTTATGGTGGGGTTCCTCATGATCGGTCTCGGAATTGGAGCTTCCGTTACCAGCTCCTGCCGCAACCCAAATTGCTAGTCCAACACCGTGGTGGTAACCGTGACGTAAGGTGAATGTGGTAATGACACTGGTAGTATCAGCTTATGCATGGTCAAGCCAAGATGCCCGCATCCAGATGTACTTGGCAACATTCATTTACTACCTTCCTCATATCTTTAGTTATTTAAAACCTACGTTTTGGTAGAGTAGGGGCGTACCTTTCCGGTATCTTACCACTCTCCTACTAAAATTGTAACCTGTCTGTCTGTCAGTCAGTCCGTCACGCCCCTCTCCACCGGACTGAGCCTCTCGGTTTGCATCTTTTTGGTGCGCGTCTCAATAGATTTCTCACCCATCAAAAACACGGCACCTCCCCTATTGACTTGAACTTACTTTCTAGAAATTACAAAAATAGCACTGTACGCATAATTATTCGCACTTATCTGGAGCCTCCTCGAACTTAAAAGGATTCTAACAGTAGAGCGTTCTGAACCCATATTTTGGACAATTATTTTCTACCAGTATCTATTATAGTAATAGTTGTTAATTTATTTAACACTAAAACCAACACCGTAAAACTGTTATACTAACCTGGCCGCGTCATCCAATTGATATGAATTGGTTAAAAAACATTTGTTAATGTTCAGGGTGCAATCACCGCTCTCTGTAGACAGATATAATAGTGTAAGTAAAGAAGATAGGATATTTTGTAGAATTATTTTCAGTTTTCCATTTCAACTCGCACTTTTAATTTGGCTAACAGCTGCAGGTTGACTGGTTTTAACGTGGCGATACTTTGGAAAG
Organism: Phytophthora palmivora; assembly: GCA_008079305.1. NCBI lineage: Eukaryota > Oomycota > Peronosporomycetes > Peronosporales > Peronosporaceae > Phytophthora > Phytophthora palmivora. The sequence goes on from VOQZ01001923.1 coordinate 96,434, forward strand.
TTATTTTAACGAAGCTGCTGTGTCAGTACGTGTGTTCATAGTGCCGACTAAGTTGTATATAATTCTAGCTATGCGTGCACAGTTGGAGCGCTCAGACGCGTACCCAGACTATTTATGTAGCTTCACCATGTTGATTGCGCTCCGCATCGATGCAGGTGAATATTATGCACAATTCGAAGCTTACCTGTTCTGCACACAGATATATCAGTTGAATGGCAGATCGACTGCAGCTATCATGACGGTTACACTAATACAGTGATTCGGCAGCTGCATAATAGCATACGTTGTATTATTACCACAGTTGCTAATCATAAGGAATTTTTACTTGGCAATATCAGCGCGTAACACACTGGATCCGATTTGGATAATATTACAGTCTCTGAACATCATGATCCACACATCCTAGCCATGACTGAGATCGGCAGCCAGCAGCAAGTTATGCGAGATCAAAATGGAGATTGGTAATATTTAGTGATTTAAATCATCTTACAACCGAGTGATATAGAAGACCACTGTGTAAATTAGTTTAACTGTGTGTAGTTGTGAGATATCATCTACTGCAGCTATTATAGCAACTACAGTATGATTTAGTTTGATATAGATTGCACAGTACTTAAGATTGCCGAGCTACAGTGAAAATGCGGGTCAACAGCTCTGAACCTATTTTCAGCGAGCTTATTTGGTAACACGTAAGGAGTGGTTTCAGTTCGACTGGCATGAAGCGCCAGAAGATGAAAGCGGTTTTCCCGATCGCACGGAGACAAATATCTAGAAAACGACTACCGACCGCAACCGGTCCAGTAGATCTCATTCTTCCTTTAGCTCGTCGCACCTCACGCCTCAAGTTATCTGTTCTGCTTTTCCTTCCCCTGTCTTGTCATGGATTCCAGCACTTTCTATTATCTTCGGTCTGGTGTTCTTGACCCTTCTGGTTACTGTTACGGGGTCGCTCATGGTGTAGCTGACGAAAGCTGGGAGATAACAGTCAAAAGGGTACTGAGCAGTCACTGTCAAGATGTAGAGGCGACTGAAGCTGTCATGCAGTGGAGGGCCGCAAGGTTATGGAAGCAGAGGCACAGAGTGGAATTGGTACATTCATGGCGAGCTATCTCTGCGTGGCACGGGATCCGGAGGATGCACCCAAATGCTGGGATTATGGCGTTGTGGTCGACCATACCTGGAAATCGGACACGACCTCCGGTACATTACACCTGTTTTTTAGCGACGGTTCAGAGTCGGTGCCCCTCGACGAGGCTGCTCTTCCAGTGTTGTTGGTGGAGGATTACGCGATGCGACCATGGCTGCACCGCCCAGTGTGTCACTTGATGGTTGGCGAGATGAGAGGTATTCACAAAAACATTGCCGCCGATTTCCAGGGCGCCAACGTAGAGCCACCAGAAATATTTCTTCAATTTTCGGACGATACCACATGTCACCCCCGACGAAGCTGATCTGATACCCTTCTACGAACTCTCTAGTGGCAACGTTGTCCGTGTTTCGATTAAGTCGGTCTTGGATTATGTTTATTATGGATCAGGTCGGCGTCGCCCTCCAGTGGATGTTACAGTTAGCGCTTCACTATACTCAGACGTAGCTACGGGAACCACCACGCCAGCCAGGAGGAGGGAGCATCCCAGTCTCAGTCCTCAGGATGGCCGACTTCTTGACTCCGAGGATGACAGCGATTCCTCGTAGGTTTTGCTCCTCCTGCACTCGTCAAGACCAAAACGCTCGCGGGCGCGCGACGACCACAATCCGGACCGCTCCAGCACACGTCTTCGTGTGGAAGTGCCTCGTGTGCGCTCGGATGCTCGGTCAGCTGAACTTGATACTTTGATGTCACCCTTAGATAATCCCAATACAACGATGTCGCGGATTCTATCAGGAGGTAGTCCCCGTGTGGAACAGTGCCAACCAACAATTTCGCCCACCTGCTGTGGCATTGAGTATTCATAGTCGTTCCGTCTCGAGTAAGTATTCTGCGCTAACCCCTGATGTGTATTTGGAATTGCTACAGTGTGAGTACCAAAGTCTGCCGATGTTGCCACATCCGCCAGTATTGCGACGATTTTTCGACTTTGGTCAACGTGGTTTGTCTATTCACCACATTCGACTATTAAACACGTTCGACACTCGAGAGTTTCGCCATCGTTACAACATGACTGACTTTTCAGCAAAGAACGCGCTGCCTGCACTGACTAGCTTGAAGACATTGGATGATTTGGTGGATGCACTCGCATGTCTTGGTAATGTAGTGACCATCGCATGCTCATCTGACGTTGGTCGGCTCATAGACCACGCTCGATCCTTCGTGAGCACGCTGATTCGCAACCGAGTTGCTTTTGACATGCAAGCAGTTGAAGAGCGTGCATACTGGATTGACGAACGTTTTGAAGTATTTCGATCGCTGTTGTCTCAGCATAACAACGAGGCGGTCAATATGGTCATTCAACAGTTCTCATCGACTCACGAATCGTATCAACAGCTAAGGCAAAATATCGCGGAGAGACGCCGTGACGAGCTGACAAAGCGGTTAGGCAGATTTGAAGGACGATTTGGAGCGGGTTCTAGCAGCACCGGTCATTCACACAAGCGGCTGGGGTCAACTGCGGAGACAGCAAAGGCTGACCGAAATGCGAGTCACCAAGGCGTACCCATGGCAGTGCTAAAGCCGCTTCCAGTGGAAAATGAGAAATCTCTGTGCATGAAATACCTTTCCAACCATCCATGCCGCGGAAATGGAACGCAGTGTGTGTTTGAGAGACGCGGCCACGTCAGACCCAACAAATTCCCTGAGTTGGTAAAGTACTATATTATCCAAAATTTTGGAGGTTTCAAACCAGAGTTTCAGGACCTATGATGGAGCCAAGGCATGCAGAGTGGCACGTCTGAGCCTTGGTAAACAAAGCGCTTGTCCGCGGGCCACGCCTCGGAGAAGGTTATGGTTGATAGAGGTGGCTCTAGGATTAGCAATACACACACCGACTGGCCCCGTCGATACAGGAACATGTTCACAAGGCGCAGTGCTGATTCGCGGCAACACAGGAGGTCCGAAAACGTCTGCTCGAGGTTCATCAAGTCAAGGGGTAAGAAAAACTTCACACAGCCTTACTGAAATTTGGAATAAGACGTCCAATACCCTCTCCAAGTCTCAAGCAAAACGGCGCATCCCAACACTATCTCATTGATGGAGAAAAACAGCGTGCATTCAGCGAATACATTCGTCGTTCAGGCTGCACTTTGCCCGAACTTGTACGTCTTTTACGAGTCTCTAGCTGATCAAAGACCAAACAAAGCTCATGAAATTCCAAGTCACCATGCTGCATGGAAGACGTATCCTCACAGACGTAAGTGGGAAGAAATTGTACGCCACGGCGTTCGGCCTCGCTGGAAGTCCCAGATTCGTCGCCAGTCATCGCCGCCCAAAACCCATCCATCAGCAGTTCGAGCGCTTAACATATTCACAAAAAATATTCGGAAAGGTCAGGACGCAAACCAGTACCTGGTGCTGGAAATTGATCTTCTTGACATATTTGACGACATCACGTGCAGCCCTTTCGGGGCGGTGTCCAAAGGATCAGTAGCCATGGAAATTGACGCTCGAATCATTCATGACTTATCGTCTCCGCTGGGAAGTTCGGTGAACGATGATACTATGCGGGGTGATACCATCGACATTGTTTATGAGGGCGCATCAGTGGTTTCTCAACGGCTGGTCAGTCTGCATGCGACCAACCAAGTGACCAGAATTATGACCGGAGATGTAAACTCCGCATTTCGCTATATTCCCATACACACAGACTCTGTCGGACGTTTTTCAGGCACCGTACCCGATTAGGCATTCTAGTTATTGATTTGTGCTGTCCATTCGGTTGGACAGATTCTCCAGGGTATTACTGGGTCGGAGGTGCAGCGATTAAGCATCTTTATGAGAATACAGCACCCTCGTGGAGTGGTATGAGGTCAGAAGGGCACGATCGGTTTAGTTGCTCGGCATGCCTTAGCCCAAGACAAACATTCAAGAGGAAATTTTAACGTGTTTAGAAAAGGGGACTTAGTCCTACTAAACACTAAGAACCTACCGCTAAAGGTAGTTAGCTCCGTAGAGAGCAACAAGTTGAAGCATCGCTTCATCGGACCCTTCGCGGTCTTGGCCAGACATGGCACGGCGTACACCATTGACCTCCAACGTCAATGGCGACGCACCCGACGTTCTACGTGGGGCGTCTTAAGCGGTATCACGATCCGCTGGGTCCTCCTTCTCAGATGGAGGGAGGCCAAGATGAGAGCTCACATCCTCGAAACGAGGCTGAGTCCTCTGGACAACCGGAGCTGCCGGTGGCGAAGCCTGTGACTGATACACAGGCTGGTACCCACGCGAGTCATACGAAGGATATGACTGTACAGAGTGGGAAGAACTTGGGTAAGAACTATACCCGTAATCCGAGTGGTACGAGTACCCCTGCGGCTCATAAGAGGGCATCCGACCATGCACCTCATGGCTTAGAGCGTCTAAGCGTCGACGGAGCTCCTTCAAGGCAGCAGCCGGAACTCGGCGGTCAACGCGCCCATGGAGCTCATGAGTCTCACGACCAAGAGCGTCCAAATCTCGACGAAGGACCTCAAGGGCCTCCGGCTTGCTAGCCGGAGAGGCGGCCTAACCACCTGGTCCGAGCCCAAGGGCTATCTCGATCGCATAGACGCGATCTCGAAGCTGACGAAACTCGTCGCTAACAGGGGCCCCACAGAGTCCTGACCCGAAGTTGAGGGTCCAGAAGGATAAGGCTGAGAAGGGGCCTCGTAGTCAAACGCGTGTGTGGGCTCCTCTCGCCCTCCTTGATCGGAACGGCGAGCTCCACTACCATGTGGAGCGGGTCGTTCAAAAGCGGCGGCGCTCTGGGAAGCGTCAGCTGCTTGTAAAGTGGCGGGGTTACCCCTCGTCACAGAACTCGTGGGAGCCGGAAGACCGGCTCCGGGTTGACTACCCGAAGGCTGTTGAGATCTGGGATCTGCAACAGCCGGGGCGTAAGTAGTCCGCGGCTACTTAGCCGCCTTACGGTGTACGGTTCCCGGATTGACGGAACCGTATCCGCGCTCGCCTTGAGCGCCGGACTTAGACTGCTGTCTAAGTCCCTCCAGGACGGTGTGGAGTTGCCGCTTAGCGATTAAGTGGGCAAATTCAATTCGAAGAACGCGCTGGTCCAAGACATAGGGTAACAGAGAACTTCCTGAGGTTCTTTTAAATCCTAAACTGTAAAGTTCTTCAGAGAAACCCATCTCCAGAGCAGGTCTTCTGCCTGGGATTGGTTCGTGGTGTTATCGGGCTGTACCAAGGGTAGCCCCACACGGGGAAGAGCCCACCACGGTCTTCCGGTTTCTTCCGGAGACTCGTAAATTCCTTAAGAGGAATTCGGTGTGGTGCAAGCAGCACACACCTAGTGGCCTCAATGTCATTGACAAAGAGTGGTTCGTCCTGAACCAAGGCACGCTCATAGGCGCTACGAGAAGTGCGCCCATGATTTAGACCACGAGGGGCCTTGAGGTGCTCCAGGAACATAGGAGACCCGGACCCGCATCCGGTGGATAGTATCCATGGGGATACACCGGCGTGGGAGGCGCAGGAGCGCCTTGCAGTTGAGCGGCTTGATAGCGTTCCTGCTGTACATCGAGATCGTTGGAGATCTCTTGGGGCTCGGTGACAACCCCCTCCTCTTTGTCCTCGTCTGAGGAGTCGAACAGGGATCGGAATTCCTTTGCGATGGAAGGCTCTGAAGTAGGAGAGACAGGGGATGCACGCTTCTAGGCAGCAGCAGCACCCTCATCAGCCCGTTTTGCAGAAGCTGCTTTCGCAGCTTGGGCTCGAGCCTTACCTTCGGCTAAGGTAAGGTTCTTGGCAGGCGAGCTCGTCGGAGCTGCCTTTGCCTCTGATGATGCAGTATCATCAACACCTGTGCAGGAGCATCCTGTGAAGGAGTTGGATCCTTGGTGGATCCAGGAGAGTCCCCATCAGACTCTGATCCCGTGATCATTGGAATTTCAAAGACAGGGGATTCTGCCCCAGGACTGTGGTCCCGATAGGCGAACCGAGGGTTCGGCCTGTCTTCGGGTAACAAGAAGCGCGAGCGACTGCGTCGCGGGCTCCCTCCTTGTTTGGCAGCAGCAGCGGTAGGCTTGCTGGTTGCCTCGGAAGTCGCCATGCGGGATTCCTTGCGCGGAGCGGCCTTGTCTTTTGACTTGGCCTTAGTAGTCTTCGACCTCGCGGTCTTAGACTTGGAAGGCGCCGAAGCGCCGTGGGTGCTTGCCTTCCGTCGCATGATGGGAAGGTTGACGTGGAAACCTCGAATTGTCTTGAACGCGCTGAAAGGCTTAAAAGCCTCAAAGCCACAACGGTGGCTCGTCGATGGGAATCGACAAGGGAAGGAAAGAGAGCGGCGCTCTCTTCCTAACTCCTCATTGGTTGGGGGTGCTCCTAACCTAAGTGGGGGAGGATGTAACGGGGTTACATGAAGGGGTACCCTAGAAAGGGTACCGCCTTTAGAAGTTGATATACTTCTGTGAGTATTCGTTTTAGATACTCTGTTGTGGGTAGTGCGGACCACACTATTCGTGTGGGTCACACTACTGCCACGTAGGTCCGGTGGCTGAGGGCCAACCAATAGCATTTGACCTAACTTTTATATGCATATTAAGGAAAGATTATAGTTAATTAGGAGTTTGTATTACAGGCCAAATGGGCCTGATTGGCTGTGGGTACATCAGTCTAAAATCTACTCTAAACTGGCTATTAAGTCCCCTCAGACCAGGGACTAGTGAACTGCCGTTCACTTAGAGTTTGTATACTCTTAATAGCACGCTTCCTCAAGCAAGGTGCTCGTGTGACCCCGTCACACATCTGGTTGCACTTGAGTGCATGCAGCACGAGCTACAAGGGCGCTCCCCCTGGACTCGTGTGACCCCGTCACACTACTCACTCGTGCAGGGGACGGCTGTGGTGAAGTGGATAAGGAAATTTCTATAACGCACTCGATCCAAGCCTGTCAATCAAGATCAAGGGTGATCCTCGCTATAGTGATACCCACTATAATGACCAAGTGAATGCGTGACGTCATCCCCGCCCAAGACGATTGTACCCACGCGGTATTGATCTCAGCAGGTAATATCGATCTTAGCTTTATTATGGGTATTATGAAGCCAGTGCAGTATGGATAGCCACAGATGGGAAGCATAGGACATTAATCATTAATTCAGAGTTGGTTTTACCTTCTACTTCGCAAGTCTTCTTCATCTACGCTATTCCGGGCAGGGATATGCAAGATTGGCCCTCCCGACGTTACGCAAGATCAAGATCGACATTGAGTAGAACCCCCACGCCCAGATTGCTTGGCTGGACGTTCGTCAACCCTCAAATATCAAGACCCCGCTATAGGAAGCGGCAAGCACGTATTGGATTCATTGGATGAAGGTCACACACCGACCACAAGACACCCCCAGGCCAAGATCGACACTGGCCAGATCGAGATCGATCTAGGACCCCTAAGATCGAAAGCTCGCTATCTACCCGGCGCAGCGAGTAGAAGTATCCCCGCTGCTACCACCTCTCCCGCTGTTCTGTCAGACAGCCTAAGATCAACAACAAGCGCGTCTATCGAGATCACCCGATCTAGTCCCACCGACGGGTACACGAGGTGAGATCGAGAACTTCACGAAAGATCGGAGTACCCCCTCCGTTAGTCGGTGGTTCGGGCGCCGTGTGCAAGAGAACTCATGCGATCTTGCGATTTCGCAGAACCCCTTCGCCACATTTTCATACCCGTTAAATTGTTTTTGCTCAGACTAATTGTGAATACGCCGACTTTGCCAATACGTAAATTAGTCTGGTCAGACTAATTACTGTAGTGACTGTAATGATGAGACCTTGTACTAGCAACGAAAACCCATCATGAAATCATTCAGCAGCGTAAGGTGCGAATGGTCTAATGGACATTGAGAACGGACAAGCAATTGAACAATAAACTATTCATTGGACTATTAATCAGACCCAACCAAGTCGAGATTTGGTGGATTTTTACAGCTGCAAGTTGTTAAGTTTGCTACTACGCGCTTCGTAAGTACTGTACCAATGGAATTTTTTATTTTTTCCCAGGTCAAAACCAGTACGTTTAAATTATGAGTTTCTGATTGGTTAAAAATGAGGTGTTTGGTCGGTATATCCGGTGGATTGCCTATCCAAAAGTCAATCATTTTCTAATCCCAGCCGTTTTCTTATCTACCAAGAAATGAATTATCAAAGACTCTGAGTTCAATGATTACTCTAAATCAGAGTTTACATTAATTAGCCTTCTACTGTACATGTACCACGCCCAAATCATCCGTAATTTGCATACGAAGCATTTCATGACAACGTGCTTAGGCAAGTATGTCCAGAACGTGATATCCAAGCTGAAGAAGTTCTTCAAGAACAACGGGGAGTAGTTGCACGATTTGAACTAACGTTGGGTTGCGCTTAAGATAAATAACGATTAAAAAAGGTGCATAATTTAACTTGCTTTAGTAAACTCAACATGAATATGGTAACTCTGCTTGTTTCAGTATTCCGACTGTTCCTGCGTGTGATGCGTCACGAGAAACGTTTTCTAGACGGTAATACAATGCAACAGTGTTAGTCTTAAGCTTCGTGTTGCTACGGGGGCGGGGTAATTTCTGTGTTGTGCTTATCTTTCCTGGACCGTGAGTAAGAAGAACAAACAGAAGGGGGCTAACACACAAGACAGCCAATCCAACCGGGAAACCACCGTTCACATAATTGCGGCACCTCTGCAAGAAAATACATAATTGAATCACACACGCAAATTCATAAGGTAAAAAATGCTGCGTACTGATATTTTCACTATCCCATCTGTATCGGAAGAAAGCTTACATGTCCAGTCAGCCTGACAGCCCAAGTGTTTACTGTCCGTGTACATTCGCACGAAGAACACCAACACGCCTTTGCTCTCATTCCCCAATTTACCAAGAACCTAGCTGTCTTCACTTCGAATCAAGACCAACAACCGTTTGCTATGCGTCTGTCCTGTGCCCTCCTAATTGTTACTACTACAGCCACTTTACTCACAAGCGGCAAGGCTGCAGTCACAGACTCCGTCCGCAAGTCCGATATCTCGACGATGGCATCGCCAGATGCGGTTAATGCGATTGGTACGACCCAGAATATTGGTGGTGAAAAGAGATTCTTGCGCTATCGCAACAACGAGGTTCTCGGTGACGAGATAGAAGACGAAGACGAAGAGAGGGGCCTCTTCGATGCCAAGAGTCTGAAGGCTCTTACGCGGGAAGCGGACAGTTTGACTTATACAGAACTGAAAGGAACCGGCGTGAAGAGGTTTTTCAACAGCTTGAAGAAAAGCTACAACCCGGTCAACGTCCCGATCCCGGAGGAGTACACGAAACTCCGAACGCTTTACCATTCCTGGTATTACCATCATTACATCCCGAAATTGCAACGTAGGGGATTGGCTTAATTAAGCAACGCCGACTACGCGCCTTCTATAGGCAACCTTTACCGTAGGATGGTTCAATTCGTTGTCTAAAGCGTAGTTTTTGAATACAACTAAAATATGAGCCTCTCATTGATTAGACGTCACTGTAGTACGTTGTGGTATTCTCGAGTATTCCAGCTTTGTGCTGCCTTCCACGAAGGCTTCATTTTGTTTCAGTCCAGTCCATAGTTTTCTAGGAATACCCGTCAACGGTTTGATGCTGCCGCAAGTGCTGCATTCGTTCCGTGAAGGGCTCTGGATCAGCAAATTAACACAATCCCGTTAAAACACTGTAGTATATAACACATGTGAGGAGGTGGTCTCGTTAAGAGCCTCCTAACGATCCTAGCTATGTTCAGCGCCAAGTAGCCGCTGGAAGAAATAAAAAAAATGGGCCACCAGCGGGTTTGGTTTTTTTGGGTCGTGACCTAAAAACGGGACCTGTCAAAAACAGACCCAAAACTGAGACCTAGTAAAAAAACGGGTGACCTAAATGTCGGTCTTATTGTTATAAAATGGTGCGTAGTAGATGAAGAAATATTAAACTAGAGGCAATTCTTTGGGCTGGGAGGACAGCGAATGCAACTAATAGAAGCTTTAAAAGTGGTGAGGAAATGTGTGTTCTCAGCTGCAACCCAAAAGAAATTGGAACACATAGTCTGCGTAAAGGCAGTAGTTCATATGCACTCGGAAAGTAAATGATCCCACTCCAGATTTTGACCCATACGCAGGTACACAGACACGGTCTGTGTACCTGCGTATGGGTCAAAATCTTGGTAACTTTTTTTGCGTTGTGCGAGTCTGAATATGGTGATACGGTATCTCTGATACCCTCTTGTGACCCAAATCTGCTGAAGTAAAGCGCTCATTGTTTTGTAAACACTTCACATTACGAAAAGTTTCGGGGCACTTCCTCATCGGACACCTCGCATATTCTGCGCGTTGGAAGCCGCTACCACTGGTAGAGTCCACTGCATTACAACTACAGCCACTACAGTGATGAGTCTGAGCACAGATTGCATAGACTAATTTTGAACTTCTAAATTAGTCTAAGATTCAATGAAATTAGAGGAGTGCCTTTTTGCCACCCATACTATTCATCATTAAAAACGTACCAACTTGCCTTCGTTATTACCGCTCGAGTCATTTTGGTGCCTGTCTCTCTATGGACTTGTAGTCCAATTATTCAATTTCTTTATTGCCTGCAAATTCCTCAGAATACTGTTTGATGATTTCCTGTAGATGAGGGAAGAGTTGACTTGTAACTAGACTCCATCTTTATTCAAAGATTAGCTGCAGCGCATCACAGTATTGCGAGCGCAGTAGGCATCACTCTTACCTTGCTTCTGATTCACTTCTCTAACAGCGGCAGCTGCTAATTGTAGGAAGAAACCAAACCACGTCGCCCATTTGGCCCATTTTCAAGACTAATTTTGAAAATTTAGCTCAGACAAATTGTGAATACACCATAAATAAGTCTGACATAGGCTAATTTTGAGCTCAAATTAATACTAGTAGCAGGAATAGAACGCTGTGGAAGTCTATGACTGAACTGGAGACACATTTCAAGCGACACTCTGACCACCAAATCTACACACTTCTGTGTAATATTAGCCTCAGTCTGTGGACTATCGACTCAGGCTACATTTGCGAATTAAAGATATGGGGGCCCCGCACAATGAAATAAGATTGGTTAGGCTGTTCAGCCAGCTAAAGCTGTCCTCCCAGTATAATATTTACTCTATAATAAACGATGTAGTAAGAAATTGAAGTTGACCTACACTAAGTAGCTGCAGCGGATCGGGTATTCTACGACGACGCCACGTTTATCTTGTCGTTCTGGCGTTTGAGTCATGAAGAGCACTACTGCGCTCGCAATACTGTGATGCGCTGCAGCTAATCTTTGAATAAAGATGGAGTCTAGTTACAAGTCAACTCTTCCCTCATCTACAGGAAATCATCAAACAGTATTCTGAGGAATTTGCAGGCAATAAAGAAATTGAATAATTGGACTACAAGTCCATAGAGAGACAGGCACCAAAATGACTCGAGCGGTAATAACGAAGGCAAGTTGGTACGTTTTTAATGATGAATAGTATGGGTGGCAAAAAGGCACTCCTCTAATTTCATTGAATCTTAGACTAATTTAGAAGTTCAAAATTAGTCTATGCAATCTGTGCTCAGACTCATCACTGTAGTGGCTGTAGTTGTAATGCAGTGGACTCTACCAGTGGTAGCGGCTTCCAACGCGCAGAATATGCGAGGTGTCCGATGAGGAAGTGCCCCGAAACTTTTCGTAATGTGAAGTGTTTACAAAACAATGAGCGCTTTACTTCAGCAGATTTGGGTCACAAGAGGGTATCAGAGATACCGTATCACCATATTCAGACTCGCACAACGCAAAAAAAGTTACCAAGATTTTGACCCATACGCAGGTACACAGACCGTGTCTGTGTACCTGCGTATGGGTCAAAATCTGGAGTGGGATCATTTACTTTCCGAGTGCATATGAACTACTGCCTTTACGCAGACTATGTGTTCCAATTTCTTTTGGGTTGCAGCTGAGAACACACATTTCCTCACCACTTTTAAAGCTTCTATTAGTTGCATTCGCTGTCCTCCCAGCCCAAAGAATTGCCTCTAGTTTAATATTTCTTCATCTACTACGCACCATTTTATAACAATAAGACCGACATTTAGGTCACCCGTTTTTTTACTAGGTCTCAGTTTTGGGTCTGTTTTTGACAGGTCCCGTTTTTAGGTCACGACCCAAAAAAACCAAACCCGCTGGTGGCCCATTTTTTTTATTTCTTCCAGCGGCTACTTGGCGCTGAACATAGCTAGGATCGTTAGGAGGCTCTTAACGAGACCACCTCCTCACATGTGTTATATACTACAGTGTTTTAACGGGATTGTGTTAATTTGCTGATCCAGAGCCCTTCACGGAACGAATGCAGCACTTGCGGCAGCATCAAACCGTTGACGGGTATTCCTAGAAAACTATGGACTGGACTGAAACAAAATGAAGCCTTCGTGGAAGGCAGCACAAAGCTGGAATACTCGAGAATACCACAACGTACTACAGTGACGTCTAATCAATGAGAGGCTCATATTTTAGTTGTATTCAAAAACTACGCTTTAGACAACGAATTGAACCATCCTACGGTAAAGGTTGCCTATAGAAGGCGCGTAGTCGGCGTTGCTTAATTAAGCCAATCCCCTACGTTGCAATTTCGGGATGTAATGATGGTAATACCAGGAATGGTAAAGCGTTCGGAGTTTCGTGTACTCCTCCGGGATCGGGACGTTGACCGGGTTGTAGCTTTTCTTCAAGCTGTTGAAAAACCTCTTCACGCCGGTTCCTTTCAGTTCTGTATAAGTCAAACTGTCCGCTTCCCGCGTAAGAGCCTTCAGACTCTTGGCATCGAAGAGGCCCCTCTCTTCGTCTTCGTCTTCTATCTCGTCACCGAGAACCTCGTTGTTGCGATAGCGCAAGAATCTCTTTTCACCACCAATATTCTGGGTCGTACCAATCGCATTAACCGCATCTGGCGATGCCATCGTCGAGATATCGGACTTGCGGACGGAGTCTGTGACTGCAGCCTTGCCGCTTGTGAGTAAAGTGGCTGTAGTAGTAACAATTAGGAGGGCACAGGACAGACGCATAGCAAACGGTTGTTGGTCTTGATTCGAAGTGAAGACAGCTAGGTTCTTGGTAAATTGGGGAATGAGAGCAAAGGCGTGTTGGTGTTCTTCGTGCGAATGTACACGGACAGTAAACACTTGGGCTGTCAGGCTGACTGGACATGTAAGCTTTCTTCCGATACAGATGGGATAGTGAAAATATCAGTACGCAGCATTTTTTACCTTATGAATTTGCGTGTGTGATTCAATTATGTATTTTCTTGCAGAGGTGCCGCAATTATGTGAACGGTGGTTTCCCGGTTGGATTGGCTGTCTTGTGTGTTAGCCCCCTTCTGTTTGTTCTTCTTACTCACGGTCCAGGAAAGATAAGCACAACACAGAAATTACCCCGCCCCCGTAGCAACACGAAGCTTAAGACTAACACTGTTGCATTGTATTACCGTCTAGAAAACGTTTCTCGTGACGCATCACACGCAGGAACAGTCGGAATACTGAAACAAGCAGAGTTACCATATTCATGTTGAGTTTACTAAAGCAAGTTAAATTATGCACCTTTTTTAATCGTTATTTATCTTAAGCGCAACCCAACGTTAGTTCAAATCGTGCAACTACTCCCCGTTGTTCTTGAAGAACTTCTTCAGCTTGGATATCACGTTCTGGACATACTTGCCTAAGCACGTTGTCATGAAATGCTTCGTATGCAAATTACGGATGATTTGGGCGTGGTACATGTACAGTAGAAGGCTAATTAATGTAAACTCTGATTTAGAGTAATCATTGAACTCAGAGTCTTTGATAATTCATTTCTTGGTAGATAAGAAAACGGCTGGGATTAGAAAATGATTGACTTTTGGATAGGCAATCCACCGGATATACCGACCAAACACCTCATTTTTAACCAATCAGAAACTCATAATTTAAACGTACTGGTTTTGACCTGGGAAAAAATAAAAAATTCCATTGGTACAGTACTTACGAAGCGCGTAGTAGCAAACTTAACAACTTGCAGCTGTAAAAATCCACCAAATCTCGACTTGGTTGGGTCTGATTAATAGTCCAATGAATAGTTTATTGTTCAATTGCTTGTCCGTTCTCAATGTCCATTAGACCATTCGCACCTTACGCTGCTGAATGATTTCATGATGGGTTTTCGTTGCTAGTACAAGGTCTCATCATTACAGTCACTACAGTAATTAGTCTGACCAGACTAATTTACGTATTGGCAAAGTCGGCGTATTCACAATTAGTCTGAGCAAAAACAATTTAACGGGTATGAAAATGTGGCGAAGGGGTTCTGCGAAATCGCAAGATCGCATGAGTTCTCTTGCACACGGCGCCCGAACCACCGACTAACGGAGGGGGTACTCCGATCTTTCGTGAAGTTCTCGATCTCACCTCGTGTACCCGTCGGTGGGACTAGATCGGGTGATCTCGATAGACGCGCTTGTTGTTGATCTTAGGCTGTCTGACAGAACAGCGGGAGAGGTGGTAGCAGCGGGGATACTTCTACTCGCTGCGCCGGGTAGATAGCGAGCTTTCGATCTTAGGGGTCCTAGATCGATCTCGATCTGGCCAGTGTCGATCTTGGCCTGGGGGTGTCTTGTGGTCGGTGTGTGACCTTCATCCAATGAATCCAATACGTGCTTGCCGCTTCCTATAGCGGGGTCTTGATATTTGAGGGTTGACGAACGTCCAGCCAAGCAATCTGGGCGTGGGGGTTCTACTCAATGTCGATCTTGATCTTGCGTAACGTCGGGAGGGCCAATCTTGCATATCCCTGCCCGGAATAGCGTAGATGAAGAAGACTTGCGAAGTAGAAGGTAAAACCAACTCTGAATTAATGATTAATGTCCTATGCTTCCCATCTGTGGCTATCCATACTGCACTGGCTTCATAATACCCATAATAAAGCTAAGATCGATATTACCTGCTGAGATCAATACCGCGTGGGTACAATCGTCTTGGGCGGGGATGACGTCACGCATTCACTTGGTCATTATAGTGGGTATCACTATAGCGAGGATCACCCTTGATCTTGATTGACAGGCTTGGATCGAGTGCGTTATAGAAATTTCCTTATCCACTTCACCACAGCCGTCCCCTGCACGAGTGAGTAGTGTGACGGGGTCACACGAGTCCAGGGGGAGCGCCCTTGTAGCTCGTGCTGCATGCACTCAAGTGCAACCAGATGTGTGACGGGGTCACACGAGCACCTTGCTTGAGGAAGCGTGCTATTAAGAGTATACAAACTCTAAGTGAACGGCAGTTCACTAGTCCCTGGTCTGAGGGGACTTAATAGCCAGTTTAGAGTAGATTTTAGACTGATGTACCCACAGCCAATCAGGCCCATTTGGCCTGTAATACAAACTCCTAATTAACTATAATCTTTCCTTAATATGCATATAAAAGTTAGGTCAAATGCTATTGGTTGGCCCTCAGCCACCGGACCTACGTGGCAGTAGTGTGACCCACACGAATAGTGTGGTCCGCACTACCCACAACAGAGTATCTAAAACGAATACTCACAGAAGTATATCAACTTCTAAAGGCGGTACCCTTTCTAGGGTACCCCTTCATGTAACCCCGTTACATCCTCCCCCACTTAGGTTAGGAGCACCCCCAACCAATGAGGAGTTAGGAAGAGAGCGCCGCTCTCTTTCCTTCCCTTGTCGATTCCCATCGACGAGCCACCGTTGTGGCTTTGAGGCTTTTAAGCCTTTCAGCGCGTTCAAGACAATTCGAGGTTTCCACGTCAACCTTCCCATCATGCGACGGAAGGCAAGCACCCACGGCGCTTCGGCGCCTTCCAAGTCTAAGACCGCGAGGTCGAAGACTACTAAGGCCAAGTCAAAAGACAAGGCCGCTCCGCGCAAGGAATCCCGCATGGCGACTTCCGAGGCAACCAGCAAGCCTACCGCTGCTGCTGCCAAACAAGGAGGGAGCCCGCGACGCAGTCGCTCGCGCTTCTTGTTACCCGAAGACAGGCCGAACCCTCGGTTCGCCTATCGGGACCACAGTCCTGGGGCAGAATCCCCTGTCTTTGAAATTCCAATGATCACGGGATCAGAGTCTGATGGGGACTCTCCTGGATCCACCAAGGATCCAACTCCTTCACAGGATGCTCCTGCACAGGTGTTGATGATACTGCATCATCAGAGGCAAAGGCAGCTCCGACGAGCTCGCCTGCCAAGAACCTTACCTTAGCCGAAGGTAAGGCTCGAGCCCAAGCTGCGAAAGCAGCTTCTGCAAAACGGGCTGATGAGGGTGCTGCTGCTGCCTAGAAGCGTGCATCCCCTGTCTCTCCTACTTCAGAGCCTTCCATCGCAAAGGAATTCCGATCCCTGTTCGACTCCTCAGACGAGGACAAAGAGGAGGGGGTTGTCACCGAGCCCCAAGAGATCTCCAACGATCTCGATGTACAGCAGGAACGCTATCAAGCCGCTCAACTGCAAGGCGCTCCTGCGCCTCCCACGCCGGTGTATCCCCATGGATACTATCCACCGGATGCGGGTCCGGGTCTCCTATGTTCCTGGAGCACCTCAAGGCCCCTCGTGGTCTAAATCATGGGCGCACTTCTCGTAGCGCCTATGAGCGTGCCTTGGTTCAGGACGAACCACTCTTTGTCAATGACATTGAGGCCGCTAGGTGTGTGCTGCTTGCACCACACCGAATTCCTCTTAAGGAATTTACGAGTCTCCGGAAGAAACCGGAAGACCGTGGTGGGCTCTTCCCCGTGTGGGGCTACCCTTGGTACAGCCCGATAACACCACGAACCAATCCCAGGCAGAAGACCTGCTCTGGAGATGGGTTTCTCTGAAGAACTTTACAGTTTAGGATTTAAAAGAACCCCAGGAAGATCTCTGTTACCCTATGTCTTGGACCAGCGCGTTCTTCGAATTGAATTTGCCCACTTAATCGCTAAGCGGCAACTCCACACCGTCCTGGAGGGACTTAGACAGCAGTCTAAGTCCGGCGCTCAAGGCGAGCGCGGATACGGTTCCGTCAATCCGGGAACCGTACACCGTAAGGCGGCTAAGAAGCCGCGGACTACTTACGCCCCGGCTGTTGCAGATCCCAGATCTCAACAGCCTTCGGGTAGTCAACCCGGAGCCGGTCTTCCGGCTCCCACGAGTTCTGTGACGAGGGGTAACCCCGCCACTTTACAAGCAGCTGGCGCTTCCCAGAGCGCCACCGCTCTTGGACGACCCGCTCCACATGGTAGTGGAGCTCGCCGTTCCGATCAAGGAGGGCAGGAGGAGCTCTCGCACGCGTCTGAATATGAGGCCCCTTCCCAGCCTTATCCTTCTGGACCCTCAACTTAGGGTCGGGACTCTGTGGGGTCCCTATTAAGCGACGAGGTCCGTCAGCTTCGAGATCACGTCTATGCGATCGAGATAGCCCTTGGGATTGGACCTGGTGGTCAGGCTGCCTCTCAGACTGGCAAGCCGGAGGCCCTTGAGGTCCTTCGTCGAGATTTGGACGCTCTTGGTCGTGAGACTCATGAGCTCCATGGGCGCGTTGACCGCCGAGTTCCGGCTGCTGCCTTGAAGGAGCTCCGTCGACGCTTAGACGCTCTAAGCCATGAGGTGCATGGTCGGATGCCCTCTTATGAGCCGCAGGGGTACTCGTACCACTCGGATTACGGGTATAGTTCTTACCCAAGTTCTTCCCACTCTGTACAGTCATATCCTTCGTATGACTCGCGTGGGTACCAGCCTGTGTATCAGTCACAGGCTTCGCCACCGGCAGCTCCGGTTGTCCAGAGGACTCAGCCTCGTTTCGAGGATGTGAGCTCTCATCTTGGCCTCCCTCCATCTGAGAAGGAGGACCCAGCGGATCGTGATACCGCTTAAGACGCCCCCCGTAGAACGTCGGGTGCGTCGCCATTGACTTTGGAAGGTCAATGGTATATGCCGCGCCATGTCTGGCCAGGACCGCAAAGGGTCCGATGAAGCGATGCTTCAGCTTGTTGCTCTCTACAGATCTAACCATCTTTAGCGGTAGGTTCTTAGTGTCTAGTAGGACTAAGTCCCCTTTTCTAAACACGTTTAAGTTTCCTCTACTATTTTTTGTCTAAGCACTCCTTCTGTTTGTCTTGGGCTAACGCCATTGCGTCTCTAGCCCGGCTGATTAGCGTCAGCCTGTTGTCTATAAATGATGCCAACTGCCTTTTCAAAGACTCTGCCTCGATTTCCGAGACCTGGGAGGAAAAGGCTTTCCGAGCCTCTCCCCCACTTACGATGGAGGTATCGGTGCCTCTCCACAAGGTTAGCGGTACGTGGGGGTATCGTAGACACTACAAATAGAACGGGTTAAACTCGTTGATGCGTGTACCGCATTGTTGAGTGCAAACTCAACCATAGGAAGCTGGTCCGACCAGCACCGAGGTGCTTCCGCACAGATACTGCGCAGAGTATCTTCGAGCACGCGGTTGACGCGCTCCGTCTGACCATCCGTCTGCGGATGGTCTGCAGTTGACATCGTCAACTTAGTTCCCAACAATTGGAACAGGGTGTCCCAGAACGCCCCCGCGAAACGCGGGTCTCTGTCTGAGACTATGGTCTCTGGTAGACCATGATAGCAAAACACGCCATCTAGGAACAGCTGTGCAGCTTGTTTCCCGGTGACCTTGTCACGTACCGGAGCAAGATGCACCATCTTGCTCAAACGGCAGACAAACACTAATATGCCGGTGTTGCCCCTGTCATCGGCCGGCAGGCCGAAGACGAAGTCGAGACTCATCGACTTCCAGCAGTCCGCTGGTACTGGTAGGCTCTGCAGTGGAGCCGAGGCGTGGCCCGAAGGCTTCACCCTCTGACATGTTTCACATGTCTTGACATAGTGTGCCACCCACTTATACATGCGGGGCCACCAAAACGTCTGAGAGACCATCTGATAGGTCTTCTCCCGGCCAAGATGGCCACTTATCGGCGCATCATGCGCCTCTAGAAGTATGTCATACTTCAGATCCTCGTCGTTTGGAACGACAACCCGAGGAGGATCTCTAGGGTCTACTCTGTAATGGAGTAACCCATCGACCAGCTCATAACGATGAAGCTGCACCCACTGTCGAGGCGGAAGCCTGTCGACTTTGGCGTCCTTGCCATCGGACAAGAACTGCACCAGAGGTGTGTAGTTCTCGTCCTCCTGATACGCTAAGCGTATCCGATCGTACAGATCTGTCGTGACCCGACTGACATGAGCTAGTTCATAGTCAGGTCGACGCGACAATGCATCGGCAAGCACGTTGAGCTTGCCCGGCTTGTATTCGACGCGGAAGTTGTATTCCGCGAAGAATGACAGCCACCTCACCATCCACTGCGACAGATGCGGCGAGTTGGTGGCAGTCCGCAAGGACACGTGATCCGTATAGATCACAAAGGGCCTCGTGTCCAAGAGATGAACTCTAAACTTGACAAGAGCGTACTTCATTGCAAGTAGCTCCTTGTCGTGAACGGGATAGTTCCGTTCGGCAGCCTTCAGCTGCCTGGACTGGAAGGAGATGACACGTTCGTGTCCTTCATCGTCCTTCTGCAACAGCGCACAGCCTATTGCATAGTCAGAAGCGTCACAGACGACGCTAAATGACTTATTTTCGTCCGGCAAGGCCAGGACTGGCGCTTGCTGCAAGCTCGCCTTGATGCTATCAAAAGCATCTTGGTGCTGTCGCTCCCAGACCCAGTCGGCATCTTTCTTTAAGAGATCCGACAAGGGTCGAGCTAGTTCAGCGTACCCTGCGCTGTACTTATGAAGATAGTTGGCTAAGCCCAACCACTTCCGGAGGTCCTTCTGTGACCTCGGGGTCGGCCAAGCCGCTATGGCCTTAACCTTCCCTGGATCGGCGCGTACACCGACCCTGCTGACACAGCAGCCGAGGACTTTTATCTCCTCAGCTGCAAAGACGCACTTGTCGATGTTGGCATAGAGCTTGTTAGCTCTCATGACCTCAAACACTCGACGGAGGTGCCTCAGATGCACCTTCATAGCCGTCTGACCATCCTCGGCACGGCTATGGACGAATATATCGTCAAAGTACATCTGTGCGAACGTACGCAACGGTCTAAACAGTTGTGTGACCAAGAGATTGAACGTCGCTGGGTATTCGATAGCCCCTGTGGCATCACTAGCCACTCCCAGAACATCCCACTCGGGGTGCTCACTGCGGTGAGAGGGATGTCACTCTTCCGCATCAGGATATGGTAGTATCCGTCTATCAGATCCAGGGCGCTGGATAGCGTACAGCCCGACATGTTGTTCAGCAACACGTCTTTGCGAGGGATCGGCGTCTGTGCCGGTACCGTCGCATTGTTCAGCTTGTTGTAAGCGTGAACCAGACGCCACTTCCCGTTCGGTTTCCGAACGCAGAAGGTTGGCGCCGAGTGCGGGGACTTCGATTCCCGCACCATGCCTTCTCGGCGAAGAAAGCATATATGACCTCTGCTCGCTAGGTAGAGGTCACTGCTTCGTGAAACCATACTTTGTGCCAGACACGAGATCAATCTCGTGCCGAACTCCCCGATCCGGCGGAAGTTGGGATGGTGGGTGCTTCGACACCACATCCGAGTACTCTTTCACAAGAGGATACACTGGATCCTCCGGGTTCTTGAGAATCTCAGAACCCAAGCGCGTTGCTCGCTGCTTCGTGAACCCCTCCAGGACATCCTCGTCCATTACGGAGGAAGAGTTCAAATCTTCAGGTGAGGTCTCTGGCTTCAGGAGCACCATCTCCGCAATCTCTCCGGCCTTCAACTCGGCCAGGAAGTCCTTCATGGACAATTCCTCGAGGTTCAGCAGTGCTGACACCTCTGGCAGTGCCTCCAGATGGACGGCACCTGCCTTCACTTGACGACCGGACACGCCGTCGAAGACACGACATTGCTCTTCGACCGGCCGTGCCGGAGTCTCAGACTCCGAGTGTGGTACTTTGTTATCGACACGGGAACGTTATTCACCAAAGCTCGGTCGGAGACTACGGGCCGGCTGGTCCCAATGGCTTTGCCACGACAATCGGTCCAGGGCTCGTGCTTTTCGAGCCACGGCATGCCCAGGATCAAGTCGTACTTGTCCATGACTAGGACAAGGAACGACTCCGTGCTGTCAACGTCCTCAAACTTTACAGTCAGGTCCATACGGACCCCAGGTACGTTAACCATCGTACCATCGGCCAGTCTCACCGAGGCCTGGCCCCTGCCTTTGCTTTCTCTCAAAGCGTCGGCATACTTGTCGCCATTCCGCGCGACCATCTGGCGTCGAGCAAAGTTCATCGATGCCCCAGAGTCAATCAGGACTCTAAAGGGATCTCCACATCCCCGTACACTCGCGTGTACCACGAGCAGTCCGCCGCTGCTCTTTCTCGTCTCGAGAGCACCCAGGCTCTCAGGGGCTAAGCCTCCATGGCGTGCGCCGTCCGCACTCCTACCATGGGGACTTAGATCTTCCCCAGTAGGGCGCCCCGCCCCTACTGGTGACCCCAGTTCCCCTGGCTCTTGGGTCGCGGCTTCTGCCACGGGCCCCTCGAGCCCCTAGGTTTGGAAGGGAACTTCCTTTGCCCTCCCGCAGGGCAGGCACGTTGCATGTGCCCGAGCTTCCCACATCCGTAACAACGGATGGAGCTCTGTACGGTCGTACCCAGTTCCATGGGTACCGGCCCGGTGCTAGCTCCAGCTGCTGGAGCTCCTTGCACTGCGCCTGACGACGCATTGTGGCCTTGCCACACCGACGTAGGAGTACGAGCCTGTCGGTGGCTGTACTCCTCTTGGAGGGCGATCTGTATCGCCTCCTCCATAGTGTTCGCATGCACGCGGAACAACTGTGTGCGGGATGGGCCCACCTTCAGCCATCCATGAACACTGTCACTTTGATGTGTTCAGGTAGGGGGTTCCCCACCAGAGATGCGGCGAGCACTCGCATCTCTTGGATGTATTCGTGCAGCTCACGTTTCCCTTGTTTACAGGCAAGGAAGCGCGAGCGCTGGCGATACTCGTAGTTCGCCGGAAGGAAGGCGGCTCTAAGCTGTTGACACAGCTGAGCCCAGGTTGTGAAACAACCCGGCGTTGTCGCTTCGCGCGTGTACGCCCAGGTCTTCGCCCGACCTCCTAGGTTGGACAGGGCGAAAGCGACTCGAAGTCGCTCGGTCGAGATTAGAGCCGCGTCCATCGCGAGCTCGACCTCTCGGACCCAGAAGTGGAGGTTCTCTCCCTCCTTCCCCTCATAAGGGTTAACCTTAAGCCTCAACGGCTTAGGTTGGGCTGGCTTCATCTCAGCCACGGGGGCCTGCAACCCCTGTACGTGGGCGATTAGCCCTCTCTCGTACGTGTCGAACGCCTCGATGCGTTCGACCTGCTCGGCCGGCGTAGCAACCGCCAAGCTTCGGAGGGCACCTCCTCCAAAGATGCCCACCATCTTCCGGACCGACTCAAACTGAGAGTCGGTCAGATGAGGAAACTCCCCTCTATCCATCTTGGCTTACCTTGTAGGAGCCACAGAGGATTCAGGTAGCCAATCTACCCGCGTAAGCGTGGATTGACTACAAGTGCTACCAAGCGTGACGGGGTCACACGAGCACCTTGCTTGAGGAAGCGTGCTATTAAGAGTATACAAACTCTAAGTGAACGGCAGTTCACTAGTCCCTGGTCTGAGGGGACTTAATAGCCAGTTTAGCGTAAGTTTAAGACTGATGTATTTATAGTTAATTAGGTCCATTTGGCTGTAATACAAATTACTAATTAACTATACTTTAACCTAATTATGCATATAAAAGGTAGGTTTAATGCTATTGGTTGGCCCTCAGCCACCGAACCTACGTGGCAGTGATGTGGTCCACACCACCCACGAGTGAGTATCTAAAACGAATACTCACAGAAGTATATCAACTTCTAAAGGCGGTACCCTTTTTTAGGGTACCTCTTCATGTAACCCCGTCACGGTGCTCGTGTGACCCCGTCACAGGCGACAGCGTAGTTCTTAGCGCAACCACCTTAATACTCTGTATCCCCTCGTCTTGCTGCTTTCAAATGAGATTCTCCTGTCCAGTTCTCCAGGTACTCCCTCGACTTTTTTTGCTTACCAGCAACTACAGTCGTTCCAATAATTAGTCTGACAGGCTAATTTATGTAAGCACATTTTCATCGAGCTAACACAAAATAGTCTGGACCTTGCATAGACTAATTTTGAGCTTCTATTTTAGTCTAAGATTCAATGAAATATGCATTGAATTAAAGGAGTGCCTCACCACCCGTCCTATTCACTACTATAAAACTTACCGACTTGCCTTCGTCACTACCGCTCGTGTCATTTTGGTGCCTGTATCTGAGGACTTGTCGTCCGATTCTTCATTTATTCTTGCCTGCTAATTCCTCAGGATACTTTTGACTTCCTGTTGATGAAGGAAGAGTTGACTTGCAGGCTAGACTCTATCTATATTCAAAGATAGGCCGTAGCGCAACATAGCTTTGCCAGCGTACTTGGTACCATTCTCGTCTTGCTTATGATTCATTTTTCTAACAGCACCAGCTGGTAATTACCAAACCATGTCGCTAACTGAATCATTTTCATACCGGTGAGACTTTTTTAGCTCAGACTAATTGTGAATACGCCGACTTTGCCAATACGTAAATTAGTCTGGTCAGACTAATTACTGTAGTGACTGTAATGATGAGACCTTGTACTAGCAACGAAAACCCATCATGAAACCATTCAGCAGCGTAAGGTGCGAATGGTCTAATGGACATTGAGAACGGACAAGCAATTGAACAATAAACTATTCATTGGACTATTAATCAGACCCAACCAAGTCGAGATTTGGTGGATTTTTACAGCTGCAAGTTGTTAAGTTTGCTACTACGCGCTTCGTAAGTACTGTACCAATGGAATTTTTTATTTTTTCCCAGGTCAAAACCAGTACGTTTAAATTATGAGTTTCTGATTGGTTAAAAATGAGGTGTTTGGTCGGTATATCCGGTGGATTGCCTATCCAAAAGTCAATCATTTTCTAATCCCAGCCGTTTTCTTATCTACCAAGAAATGAATTATCAAAGACTCTGAGTTCAATGATTACTCTAAATCAGAGTTTACATTAATTAGCCTTCTACTGTACATGTACCACGCCCAAATCATCCGTAATTTGCATACGAAGCATTTCATGACAACGTGCTTAGGCAAGTATGTCCAGAACGTGATATCCAAGCTGAAGAAGTTCTTCAAGAACAACGGGGAGTAGTTGCACGATTTGAACTAACGTTGGGTTGCGCTTAAGATAAATAACGATTAAAAAAGGTGCATAATTTAACTTGCTTTAGTAAACTCAACATGAATATGGTAACTCTGCTTGTTTCAGTATTCCGACTGTTCCTGCGTGTGATGCGTCACGAGAAACGTTTTCTAGACGGTAATACAATGCAACAGTGTTAGTCTTAAGCTTCGTGTTGCTACGGGGGCGGGGTAATTTCTGTGTTGTGCTTATCTTTCCTGGACCGTGAGTAAGAAGAACAAACAGAAGGGGGCTAACACACAAGACAGCCAATCCAACCGGGAAACCACCGTTCACATAATTGCGGCACCTCTGCAAGAAAATACATAATTGAATCACACACGCAAATTCATAAGGTAAAAAATGCTGCGTACTGATATTTTCACTATCCCATCTGTATCGGAAGAAAGCTTACATGTCCAGTCAGCCTGACAGCCCAAGTGTTTACTGTCCGTGTACATTCGCACGAAGAACACCAACACGCCTTTGCTCTCATTCCCCAATTTACCAAGAACCTAGCTGTCTTCACTTCGAATCAAGACCAACAACCGTTTGCTATGCGTCTGTCCTGTGCCCTCCTAATTGTTACTACTACAGCCACTTTACTCACAAGCGGCAAGGCTGCAGTCACAGACTCCGTCCGCAAGTCCGATATCTCGACGATGGCATCGCCAGATGCGGTTAATGTGATTGGTACGACCCAGAATATTGGTGGTGAAAAGAGATTCTTGCGCTATCGCAACAACGAGGTTCTCGGTGACGAGATAGAAGACGAAGACGAAGAGAGGGGCCTCTTCGATGCCAAGAGTCTGAAGGCTCTTACGCGGGAAGCGGACAGTTTGACTTATACAGAACTGAAAGGAACCGGCGTGAAGAGGTTTTTCAACAGCTTGAAGAAAAGCTACAACCCGGTCAACGTCCCGATCCCGGAGGAGTACACGAAACTCCGAACGCTTTACCATTCCTGGTATTACCATCATTACATCCCGAAATTGCAACGTAGGGGATTGGCTTAATTAAGCAACGCCGACTACGCGCCTTCTATAGGCAACCTTTACCGTAGGATGGTTCAATTCGTTGTCTAAAGCGTAGTTTTTGAATACAACTAAAATATGAGCCTCTCATTGATTAGACGTCACTGTAGTACGTTGTGGTATTCTCGAGTATTCCAGCTTTGTGCTGCCTTCCACGAAGGCTTCATTTTGTTTCAGTCCAGTCCATAGTTTTCTAGGAATACCCGTCAACGGTTTGATGCTGCCGCAAGTGCTGCATTCGTTCCGTGAAGGGCTCTGGATCAGCAAATTAACACAATCCCGTTAAAACACTGTAGTATATAACACATGTGAGGAGGTGGTCTCGTTAAGAGCCTCCTAACGATCCTAGCTATGTTCAGCGCCAAGTAGCCGCTGGAAGAAATCAAAAAAATGGGCCACCAGCGGGTTTGGTTTTTTTGGGTCGTGACCTAAAAACGGGACCTGTCAAAAACAGACCCAAAACTGAGACCTAGTAAAAAAACGGGTGACCTAAATGTCGGTCTTATTGTAATAAAATGGTGCTTAGTAGATGAAGAAATATTAAACTAGAGGCAATTCTTTGGGCTGGGAGGACAGCGAATGCAACTAATAGAAGCTTTAAAAGTGGTGAGGAAATGTGTGTTCTCAGCTGCAACCCAAAAGAAATTGGAACACATAGTCTGCGTAAAGGCAGTAGTTCATATGCACTCGGAAAGTAAATGATCCCACTCCAGATTTTGACCCATACGCAGGTACACAGACACGGTCTGTGTACCTGCGTATGGGTCAAAATCTTGGTAACTTTTTTTGCGTTGTGCGAGTCTGAATATGGTGATACGGTATCTCTGATACCCTCTTGTGACCCAAATCTGCTGAAGTAAAGCGCTCATTGTTTTGTAAACACTTCACATTACGAAAAGTTTCGGGGCACTTCCTCATCGGACACCTCGCATATTCTGCGCGTTGGAAGCCGCTACCACTGGTAGAGTCCACTGCATTACAACTACAGCCACTACAGTGATGAGTCTGAGCACAGATTGCATAGACTAATTTTGAACTTCTAAATTAGTCTAAGATTCAATGAAATTAGAGGAGTGCCTTTTTGCCACCCATACTATTCATCATTAAAAACGTACCAACTTGCCTTCGTTATTACCGCTCGAGTCATTTTGGTGCCTGTCTCTCTATGGACTTGTAGTCCAATTATTCAATTTCTTTATTGCCTGCAAATTCCTCAGAATACTGTTTGATGATTTCCTGTAGATGAGGGAAGAGTTGACTTGTAACTAGACTCCATCTTTATTCAAAGATTAGCTGCAGCGCATCACAGTATTGCGAGCGCAGTAGGCATCACTCTTACCTTGCTTCTGATTCACTTCTCTAACAGCGGCAGCTGCTAATTGTAGGAAGAAACCAAACCACGTCGCCCATTTGGCCCATTTTCAAGACTAATTTTGAAAATTTAGCTCAGACAAATTGTGAATACACCATAAATAAGTCTGACATAGGCTAATTTTGAGCTCAAATTAATACTAGTAGCAGGAATAGAACGCTGTGGAAGTCTATGACTGAACTGGAGACACATTTCAAGCGACACTCTGACCACCAAATCTACACACTTCTGTGTAATATTAGCCTCAGTCTGTGGACTATCGACTCAGGCTACATTTGCGAATTAAAGATATGGGGGCCCCGCACAATGAAATAAGATTGGTTAGGCTGTTCAGCCAGCTAAAGCTGTCCTCCCAGTATAATATTTACTCTATAATAAACGATGTAGTAAGAAATTGAAGTTGACCTACACTAAGTAGCTGCAGCGGATCGGGTATTCTACGACGACGCCACGTTTATCTTGTCGTTCTGGCGTTTGAGTCATGAAGCGCACGTCGAGTCAAGCGCCAATGTTGTGACGGGGTCACACGAGCACCTTACTTAGAGGAAGCATACTATCAAGAGTTTACAAACTCTTAGTGAACGGTAGTTCACAAATCCTTGGTCTGAGGGGACTTAATAACCAGTTTAGAATAAGTTTAGACTGATTTATTTATGGTTAATTAGATAACTTGACCTGTAATACATACAGATTACTAATTAACTATACTTTCCTAAATATCTATATAAAAGTAGGTCAAATACAATTGGTTGACCCTCAGCCACCTGACCTACGTGGCAGTGGTGTGGCCCACACCACTTACGACTGATTTCACAAACAGAAGTATATCTAATGTCGGTACCTTAACCGTCATGTAACCCCTGTGTACACAAATGGAGACCCCAACCATAGAAAAAGCGTAATATGCCCTAGAGAGACACTAATTTTAAAGCCTACTTTTGTTAAAACGGAGAGCAATTTTATCAAAACAGAGAACAATTCATTATTTGTTCCTCTATTTCTGCTGAATAGGGCAAAACCTCAAGTGAGCTTCTCGTTTGCACCGCCAATTTCGCTTCGCTCATGGCGGCCTTCTTCATAAGGATATTCATCCGGCCCACGCGCTGGCCATTGCAGACCTCCGCTGCGCTACGGTTGCAAACGGTCTCTCTGAGGTTCGGATGTGTCTGTTTGTGACGTGTTAACAACGAAATTGGGAGCTGGAACTCCCGGTAAAGGTCTTTCTGTATTGCTTGCCGCTCGTGATGTAAAAAGCGAAGTGAGCTATCTAATCTAACTTGCGGGTGTACCCTCCTGCCGATTTGGCAGTCCAGGGGGAGCGCCCTTGTAGCTCGTGCTGCATGCACTCAAGTGCAACCAGATGCACTCTTGACGTCTTCTACTGACACAGCTGAAGGATGTAACGCGATGGTAGTCATGATCTGCTTAACTATGTTTGAACAGGGTCAACTCCAGCAACCATGGCAGCGGATTGGAGGAGCTGACGAATGATGTGGTTTACCACCATCACACTGCTCCCCCCAAGCTTTCCAACGCCGCAGTCACATCTTTATGCCCTTTGTCACTTGCTGATGTTGTCCAAAATGAGATGTCACGTCGCATGTCGTGCGTAGCCAGTCCACCAACTTCAATGCGTTGAAGTGTTACAGGTTGAGACCCTGAAGATTTGCATCAAATCCCGCCACGTCGATTCTATCCAATTGCTAATCCGAGTTTTGACCAATAAACGTCCTCAAAAAGTTCAACTCGTCATTACATCGTCCCCAGTTCATTCCAATTAACCAATTTGCATAGCGATATGAAACCACTTCTGGTCAATGTGATCCTATTGCGGTGAGGCTGAATGCACTTAGGATACCACAAACCTCCTACATGTCATCATGACGTTTGATAGGATTGTGCTCTTGCTTGCCTTCTGCGCTTCTGTGAGTGTCAGTATGGGTTGGCTTAGGTAGCAGTAGTTGCAGCAAGCTGGAAAATGTTGTCTTTGGTCTGAACAGCGTAGTCTTGCAGTAGTTGTGGCACATCTTCTTTGATAGTCTTCAGGGGTTCCCACGAGTCTTCGATAGTTTCCAAACCTTGCCAAGCGACTTTAACCTCGTATGCTTGCATGCCTTCATTGAAACGATGATCCACAATCGCTTCTACAGCAAGTAGTGTCCCTTGAGAAGCAATGTGGTCGAGTAGCTCTGCACTTACGTTGAGTGTATCATCAGCGTACAACTTCAAACGTGATGGGTGTACATCTATTGTACTTCCATTGACTAAATGTTCGATCGTAAAGTAGTACTCCGCACTTCCAAGCACACGATAAGGTCCAACCCACATCACACGCAACTTATTGGCGTGTAATTTTTCGTGGACACGTGATCGAAGCACGTAATCGCCAACCGAAAAGTTCACAGCTTGCTCGTAGTGCGGTCGTTACCGATAGCGTCGAGACTGGAGAGTGCGTTCTGCTTTCACAACCTTGTGCATTTTTTTGATAGATTCTCGAAGTGTAGCGAGTCGCTGTTCGGTACTTTGTTTTAATTGCTCCAGCGTAGCTACGCGCCCCTTCCCTCCCGGAAAAATAGAGTATCCAGGGTGCTAGGACATGGCAGTCCCGTAAATAGCTCAATTGGGGCTCGGTTGGCAAGCGAAGCTACTGGGGAATGATTAATGCTGGACTGTACTAGTGGTAGCAAGTAGGGCCAGTCGTGCACACTGACTTTAAATTCCAGAGCTAATGCCTTTAGTACTTGCAAAATGTCACGATTCACTCTTTCCACTGATCCATTTTTCCACGGAGAGTAGGCTAAAACAAATTCCTGTCGTCCTTTTAAGCGGCGGTTTAATTCGGCGATTACCTTGTTTTTGAAGTGTGATCCCGAGTCGCTGACCCATACATTAGGTACACCAAAGCGGCTGTACCAGTCTAGTATGGCGGCAGCGGCCACCTCTGACTTGGGGCTGTCACAAGCCACCAGATCGACAAAATGCGTAGCCACATCCTTCATGACGAGCACGTAGCGAGAAGTGCCAAAGGAAT
Organism: Phytophthora palmivora; assembly: GCA_008079305.1. Classification (NCBI taxonomy): domain Eukaryota; phylum Oomycota; class Peronosporomycetes; order Peronosporales; family Peronosporaceae; genus Phytophthora; species Phytophthora palmivora. Next base: position 126,300 of record VOQZ01001923.1, read on the forward strand.
CTCCCAAAGTTAGGAAATCCCAGTGTAAAGTAGAGTTTCGTTTAAAAGTATAATGCGTCTCACTGAATGGGCGAGGAAACACTACCCCTCCCTTCACGTGCAGGCAGAGTAGGCATTTCTTACAGAAATCGCGCACAATCCTGCTGAGACCGTCAATAACGAACACTCGGCGAATATGATTTTCCATTACGTTCATGCCGCGGTGCCCATGTCGGCCACAGTGAGCGATAATCATCAGTCGTTGAACCAGGTCAGCACCTTCCGAAGGGATCCAGATCAAATCATTCACTCGCCACAAGTCATTACTTTTGAGGGTTGCATGCTGTGGTGCTTTGTATTGCGCTTGCAAGGTGCTAATTTCATCCATAGTAGGCCACACGAAACCGTCTTGATCCAGTGGTCTTAGTGGTGTAACCATTCTACTCGAGTCTCCAACGGTTTTACCAGCGTCACTACGCTTTCGTTTGTGCCGGATGATGCGCTTGGTGGAGTGGATTATTGCTGTGGGTAGCGGTTTGCCTCCCCACCTCGAAATCAGATCGGTCCACACGTTATGGACACCCTCGATATGCTCAATTGAGTACCTGTACTCCAAGAGCTTCGTGGACCACCGTAAGAGTTTTCCCCTAACATGCTTTTTCAGTTCTTTCCCGGGAGCGAACAGATAAACAATATTTCGATGGTCGCAGTACAGTTTGAAGCATTGTGGTCGTAGTAGTAAGTACTCTAGACGCTCACAAGCATGAACAATCGGGAACGACTCTTTTTCTATGACGCTCCAGTTGAGCGCAGACCCAGTGAAGCTGCCACCCATACAAACGAGTAATTCATGGTCTTGTTCATGGATCGGAGTATCCGGGTTCCACTGCTTTACTTGGGAGATCACTAACCCCCACCCGACATCTGATGCATCTGACATCACAATCATCTGCTTAGATGCGTCGGGGTATGCTAATATTGCGGAATTTGCCAACAAGTCTTTCACTGCTGCAAAGCTGCTCAATTCCTCCTGTGCCAATCCAAGTTGAATCCCTGCTGCTGCTCTCTTAGTCTTTTTAGAACCAGCCAATGCAATATCTAGGCGTTCCTGCAGCGGTCTCGCGACACGGGAGTAGTCGACGAGTCCTGCCCTCATCCAATTGCTCGCGCAAAGAAACTGTTGAAGTTCAGCAGCTGTGGTGGGCGGTGGCATATCTCGCAATGCCTGGATGCGAGTGGGATCATGGCCGATCCCGTCCTTGTTAATAATGCGGTCGCACCAACGAACCTCAGTTAAGAAGAGAGAACATTTCTTTGGATTAAGAATAAATCCATGCTCATCCAGCTTTTGGAGAATAGCATCGATCGATTCCACTAATTGGTCAGCAGACTCCGCAAAAACTAAAAGATCGTCGATCCATACAATGACACACTTGCCCACCAAATCTCCCAATACCATCTCCACAGTTGACTGAAAATGCAAAGCCGCGTCGGTACTTCCTTGAGGAACTCTGGTCGGTGTGAAGACACCTTTGTCGGTCATGTACGACAGAAACTCACGGCAGCTCTGGTGCAACGGAAGCTGCCAGAAACCCTTCAAAAAATCAAACAATGCGTAAAATGCCTTTCCTCGACAGTGCTCTAATGTCACTTCAATGCTGGGCATTACCCCAGCGATTGGCTCTGTGAGTGCGTTAGCTGGTCGATAGTCCACGGTTTGATGATAGTCACTGGTGCTTGGTCTCTTTACGGGCAGAGCTGGACAGCACCACCGACTCTCTCTGGTCTCGTATACCCACCCCATTTCTACAAGCTTCTTGTTAAAAGCTTCTAGAAATTCAGATTTTTCCGGACTGTATTGGCGAACTTTGCACCGGTATAGTGCCGCATTCTTTTTTAGTCGGAGTTTTAGTGGAGGAACACGAGCCGGGGGATCATTCCCTAATTCTAGCCTCCACCCTCCAAACCGACGTAATGTTGTGTATAGTTTGGACATGATGTAGTCGTCAATAACACCACGTCCGACGGCATCATGAACTAAATCATCTACCACGTTCATCACAATCTCATCTGAGACTGGTGTGCAAACCGGCATCCCCTCTGGGTCGTCGAACGTCTCATCATCATCTCCACGTGACGCAAAATGTTCAAGCTGGTGGTTAATGTCTATGCTGAGCTCTGCGAGAAGTATTTTGCCTACCAAAACCTCTTCCTCTTCCGACTCAACGATAAGACAACGCTTTGCGTCTTGACATCAGACGGGTCCTGCTGCAGTGTTCAAAGTGATGTTGATATCGATGGCATGCGTGGATACCAGTAGAGTACCTCCAACCGCCCGTGATTCGATAGGGTCAGTCAGTCGCACAAGTTGAACACTATTGTCTAGCTGACAAAGTCGGTCAACGTGACGTCGAGACACCATGTTGAAATCTGAGCCGCCATCTGCGCAATATGGCAGCTCAAGCACTCCATTGAGTATCACAGTTGGTTTTCCGTTCCCGTTGTAAATTGTGATAGGTTCAACCCGCTTGGCTCGGAAGCGATTGCTGCTGACACTAGTACTACCAGAAAGTTTGTTCTTTCGCTTGGCTAGGATTGCCTCTTTTTCAGCCTCATCAATGTCAGGGCATTCACTGAGCCTATGGTCTTTGTGACAATAAAAGCAGCCCGACCGTGGTTTGCTCTTTATCACATGGTTTGAACCGATTCCCGATGCAGTGACAGTGCGATTTGTTCTACCACCGACTGAGCGATTTGTTCCACTAGTATTGCGATTTGCACCGGACTCATGACCCGACTCATGGCCACGACTTGTTCCGCTTCCACCTCCACGCAGCCGTTTTTCCTGGTTTTGTTTTGGTTTCTCGCCCTTAGTTGCCAAATTGATTTGCTGCTGCTTCCTTTTAGTAAGTAAGGAAAACACCTTCTCCTGCTCTAAAGCTTTTCCTTGACCAGGCGATACAGCTTCTGTTCATCGCCCATCGACGAGCTATCGACAATGCGTTGATGCGCATCAATAGAATCGCGCAGAGCTACAGGCTCGAGATGTTTTTTCAATAGTTTGCACTTCTCTTTACTTCCCGTCGACGTAGAAAAAGTGCTTGTCAAATCATTGTGCAAAATGATTTCTTCGCACAACATGAAATATTTTAGTACCCGGGCCTTGACGTCACGCTCTCGTAAATCAATCTTCAACTTGTCGTTGAATAGTGCGTCAATGTCGACAATTTGGTCATTCATGACGCTTCCTACGATCTTGTTCAATTCGCGGATGATACGCTCCTCCGTCACTAAGTCGACTGTGGTTCCCCATTCATACTTACACAGTGACTCGAGAAGGCGTGTATCGAAGGAGTTTTTTACGCTTCTTAGGGCCTTGATTTTATCCTCACTAGTCACAGCACAGCACGCCTCAATGGCATCCACGTATTCTCGTCGCTCTTGTTGTCATTTGACTAGTGCGGGGTGAGAGATGTCTCTCACCATCGGAGGCATGATCGCCGAAGCGGTCATCGCCATTGCAGGGGAGTTGGTCTCGGCTGGGACCGTTCTGCTGTTTAAGTTCGTAGTAGTAGTAGTAGTCGATCGATTCCGAGAAGTGTCGTGGTCAAAACCCGATCGGCCACTACGAGTCTTCATCGTTTACACTTGACGCTAAAGTTAACTTTGTGACGTGTTAACAACGAAATTGGGAGCTGGAACTCCCGGTAAAGGTCTTTCTGTATTGCTTGCCGCTCGTGATGTAAAAAGCGAAGTGAGCTTTCTAATCTAACTTGCGGGTGTACCCTCCTGCCAATTTGGCAGTCCAGGGGGAGCGCCCTTGTAGCTCGTGCTGCATGCACTCAAGTGCAACCAGATGTGTGACGGGGTCACACGAGCACCTTGCTTAGAGGAAGCGTGCTATTAAGAGTATACAAACTCTAAGTGAACGGCAGTTCACTAGTCCCTGGTCTTAGGGGACTTAATAGCCAGTTTTGTGACGGGGTCACACGAGCACCTTGCTTAGAGGAAGCGTGCTATTAAGAGTATACAAACTCTAAGTGAACGGCAGTTCACTAGTCCCTGGTCTGAGGGGACTTAATAGCCAGTTTAGAGTAGATTTTAGACTGATGTATTTATAGTTAATTAGGTTCATTTGGCCTGTAATACAAACTCCTAATTAACTATACTTTATCCTAATTATGCATATAAAAGGTAGGTTAATTACTATTGGTTGGCCCTCAGCCACCTCAACCTACGTGGCAGTAGTGTGGTCCACACCACAGTGTGGTCCACACCACTCACAACAGAGTATTAAAACAAATACCCACAGAAGTATATCTACTTCTAAAGGCGGTACCCTTTCCAGGGTACCCCTTCTGTAACCCCGTTACATCCTCCCCCACTTAGGTTGGAAACACCCCCAACCAATGAGGAGCTAGGAAGAGAGCTCCGCTCTCTTTCCTCTCCTTGTCGATGCCCATCGACGAGCCACCGTTGTGGCTTTAAGGCTTTCATTCAGCCTTTTCGCGCGTACAAGACACCTAGAGGTTCCCACGTCAACCTCCCAAGATGCCCAAGAAGGCAAGCACCCGCAGCGCTTCGGCGCCTTCCAAGTCTAAGACCGCGAGGTCGAGGACTGCCAAGGCCAAGTCGAAAGACAAGGCCGCTCCGCGCAAGGAAGTCCGCAAGGCGGCTTCCGAGGCAGGCAGCGAGCGCACGGCTGCTGCTGCTAGACAAGAAGGGAGTCCGCGACGCAGTCGCTCGCGCTCCCTGTCACCCGACGATAGGCCGAACCCTCGGTTCGCCTATCGGGACCACAGTCCTGGGTCAGAGTCCCCGGAGTTTAGCATCCCTATGATCACGGGATCAGAGTCTGACGGGGACTCTCCTGGATCCACCAAGGATCCATCTTCTTCTCAGGATGCTCCTTCACAGGATGCTCCTGCACAGGAGGCTCCTTCACAGGACGCTCCTGTTGATGATACTGAATCATCCGAGGCAAAGGCAGCTTCGACGAGCTCACCTGCCAAGAACCTTACCTTAACCGAAGGTAAGGCTCGAGCCCAAGCTGCGAAAGCAGCTTCTCCAAAACGGGCTGATGAGGGTGCTGCTGCTGCTAAGAAGCACGCAGCCCCTGGCTCTCCTACGTCAGAGCCTTCAATCGCTAAGGGATTCAAATCCCTGTTCGACTCCTCAGACGAGGACAAAGAGGAGGGGGTTGTCACCGAGCCCCGAGAGATCTCCAACGATCTCGATGTACAGCAGGAACGCTATCAAGCCGCTCAACTGCAAGGCGCTCCTGCGCCTCCCACGCCGGTGTATCCCCATGGATACTATCCACCGGATGCGGGTCCGGGTCTCCTATGTTCCTGGAGCACCTCAAGCCCCTCGTGGTCTAAATCATGGGCGCACTTCTCGTAGCGCCTATGAGCGTGCCTTAGTTCAGGACGAACCACTCTTTGTCAATGACATTGAGGCCGCTAGGTGTGTGCTGCTTGCACCACACCGAATTCCTCTTAAGGAATTTACGAGTCTCCGGAAGAAACCGGAAGACCGTGGTGGGCTCTTCCCCGTGTGGGGCTACCCTTGGTACAGCCCGATAACACCACGAACCAATCCCAGGCAGAAGACCTGCTCTGGAGATGGGTTTCTCTGAAGAACTTTACAGTTTAGGATTTAAAAGAACTCCGGGAAGATCGCCTGCTGTCCTATGTCTTGGACCAGCGAGATCTTCGTATCGAGTTTGCCCACTTAGTCGCTAAGCGGCAACTCCACACCGCCATGGCGGGACTTAGACAGCAGTCTAAGTCCAGCGCTCAAGATGAGCGCGGGTACGGTTCCGTCAACCCAGGGACCGTACCCCGTAAGGCGGCTAAGAAGCCGCGGACTACTTACGCCCCGGCTGTTGTAGATCCCAAATCTCAACAGCCTTCGGGCAGTCAACCCGGAGCCGGTCTTCCGGCTCCCACGAGTTCTGTGACGAGGGGTAACCCCGCCACTTCACAAGCAGCTGGCGCTTCCCAGAGCGCCGCCGCTCCTGGACGATTCGATCCACATTGAAGTGGATTTCTCCGTTCCGATCAGGGAGGGCAGGAGGAGCCCTCACACGCGTCTGAATATGAGGCCCCTTCCCAGCCTTATCCTTCTGGACCCTCAACTTCGGGTCAGGACTCTGTGGGGTCCCTATTAAGCGACGAGGTCCGTCAGCTTCGAGATCGTGTTTACGCGATCGAGATAGCCCTTGGGCTTGGACCTGGTGGTCAGGCTGCCTCTCAGGCTGGCAAGCCGGGGGCCCTTGAGGTCCTTCGTCAGGACTTGGACGCTCTTGGTCGTGAGACTCATGAGCTCCATGGGCGCGTTGACCGCCGAGCTCCGGCTTCTGCCTTGAAGGAGCTCCGTCGAGGCTTAGACGTTCTAAGCCATGAGGTGCATGGTCGGATGCCCTCTTATGAGCCGCAGGGGTATTCGTACCCCTCGACTTATGGGTATAGCTCTTACCCAAGCTCTTCCCATTCGGTACCGTCATACCCTTCGTATGACTCGCGTGGGTACCAGCCTGCGTTTTACTCGCAGGCTTCGACACCGGCAGCTCCGGTTGTCCAGAGAGCTCAGCCTCGTTTCGAGGAGGTGAGTTCTCACCTTGGTCTTCCTCCGTCCGAGAAGGAAGACCCAGCGGATCGTGATACCGCTTAAGACGCCCCACATAGAACGTCGGGTGCGTCGCCATTGACTTTGGGAGGTCAATGGTATACGCCGCGCCATGTCTGGCCAGGACTGCAAAGGTCCGATGAAGCTGTGCTTCAACTTGTTGCTCGCAACCGAGCTAACCACCTTTAGTGGTAGGTTTTTAGTGTCTAATAGGACTAATTCACCTTCCTTAAAAACACTTAAGTTTCCTCTTCCTTTTGTGTCTGAGTACTCCTTTTGTCTATCTTGGGCTAACGCCATTGCGTCTCTAACCCGGCTGATCAACGTCAGCCTGTTGTCAATAAACGACGACAACTGTCTTTTTAAAGACTCGGACTCTATTTCGGAGACCTGGGAGGAAAAGGCTTTCCGAGCCTCTCCCCCACTTACGATGGAGGCCACGGTGCCTCCCCGCAAGGTTAGCGGCACCTGGGGGTGTCGTAACCCATTCAAGTAGAACGGGGTAAACCCCGTTGATGCGTGTACCGCATTGTTGAGTGCAAACTCAACCATAGGAAGCTGGTCCGACCAGCACCGAGGTGCTTCCGCACAGATACTGCGCAGAGTATCTTCGAGCACGCGGTTGACGCGCTCCGTCTGACCATCCGTCTGCGGATGGTCCGCAGTTGACATCGTCAACTTAGTTCCCAACAATTGGAACAGGGTGTCCCAGAACGCCCCCGCGAAACGCGGGTCTCTGTCTGAGACTATGGTCTCTGGTAGACCATGATAGCAAAACACGCTATCTAGGAACAGCTGTGCAGCTTGTTTCCCTGTGGCTTTGTCACGTACCGGAGCAAGATGCACCATCTTGCTCAAACGGCAGACAAACACCAATATGCCGGTGTTGCCCTTGTCATCGACCGGCAGGCCGAAGACGCAGTCGAGACTTATCGACTTCCAGCAGTCCGCTGGTACTGGTAGGCTCTGCAGTGGAGCCGAGGCGTGGCCCGAAGGCTTCACCCTTTGACATGTTTCACATGTCTTGACATAGTGTGCCACCCACTTATACATGCGAGGCCACCAAAATGTCTGAGAGACCATCTGATAGGTCTTCTCCCGGCCAAGATGGCCACTTATCGGCGCATCATGCGCCTCCAGAAGTATGTCATACTTCAGATCCTCGTCGTTTGGAACGACAACCCGAGGAGGATCTCTAGGGTCTACTCTGTAGTGGAGTAACCCTTCGGCCAGCTCATAACGATGAAGCTGCGCCCGCTGTCGAGGCGAAAGCCTGTCGACTTTGGCGTCCTTGCCATCGGACAAGAACTGCACCAGTGGTGTGTAGTTCTCGTCCTCCTGATACGCTAAGCGTATCCGATCGTACAGATCTGTCGTGACCCGACTGACATGAGCTAGTTCGTAGTCAGGTCGACGCGACAATGCATCGGCAAGCACGTTGAGCTTGCCCGGCTTGTATTCAACGCGGAAGTTGTATTCCGCGAAGAATGACAGCCACCTCGCCATTCGTTGCGACAGATGTGGCGAGTTGGTGGCAGTCCGCAAGGACGCGTGATCCGTATAGATCACAAAGGGCCTCGTGTCCAAGAGATGAACTCTAAACTTGACAAGAGCGTACTTCATTGCAAGTAGCTCCTTGTCGTGAACGGGGTAGTTCCGTTCGGCAGCCTTCAGCTGCCTGGACTGGAAGGAGATGACACGTTCATGTCCTTCATCGTCCTTCTGCAATAGCGCACAGCCTATTGCATAGTCAGAAGCGTCACAGACGACGCTAAATGACTTGTTCTCGTCCGGCAAAACCAGGACTGGCGCTTGCTGTAAGCTCGCCTTGATGCTATCAAAAGCATCTTGGTGCTGTCGCTCCCAGACCCAGTCGGCATCTTTCTTTAAGAGATCCGACAAGGGTCGAGCTAGTTCAGCGTACTCTGCGTTGTACTTGTGAAGATAGTTGGCTAAGCCCAACCACTTCCGGAGGTCCTTTTGCGACCTCGGGGTCGGCCAAGCCGCTATGGCCTTGACCTTCCCTGGATCGGCGCGTACGCCGACCTTGCTGACAAAGCAGCCGAGGACTTTTATCTCCTCAGCTGCAAAGACGCACTTGTCGATGTTGGTATAGAACTTGTTAGCTCAAACGTACGCAATGGTCTAAACAATTGTGTGACCAAGCGATTGAACGTCGCTGGGTATTCGATAGCCCCTGTGGCATCACTAGCCACTCCCAGAGCATCCCACTCGGGGTGCTCACTGCGGTGAGAGGAATGTCACTCTCCCGCATTAGGATCTGGTAGTATCCGTCTACCAGATCCAGGGCACTGTACAGCGTACAGCCCGACATGTTGTTCAGCAACACATCCTTGCGAGGGATCGGCGTCTGTGCCGGTACCGTCGCATTGTTCAGCTTGTTGTAAGCGTGAACCAGACGCCACTTCCCGTTCGGTTTCCGAACGCAGAAGGTCGGCGCCGAGTGCGGGGACTTCGATTCCCGCACCATGCCCGACTTCGCCTTCTCGGCGAAGAAGGCATCTATGATCTCGCACTGCTCGCGAGGTAGAGGCCACTGCCTCGTGACACAGTACTTTGTGCCTGGCACGAGATCGATCTCGTGCCGAACTCCCCGATCCGGCGGAAGTTGGGATGGTGGGTGCTTCGACACCACATCCGAGTACTCTTTCACAAGAGGATACACTGGATCCTCCGGGTTCTTGAGAATCTCAGAACCCAAGCGCGTTGCGCGCTGCTTCGTGAACCCCTCCAGGACATCCTTGTCCATTACGGAGGAAGAGTTCAAATCTTCAGGAGAGGTCTCCGGCTTCAGGAGCACCATCTCCGCAATCTCTCCGGCCTTCAACTCGGCCAGGAAGTCCTTCATGGACAATTCCTCGAGGTTCAGCAGTGCTGACACCTCTGGCAGTGCCTCCAGACGGACGGCACCTGCCTTCACTTGACGTCCGGACACGCCGTCGAAGACATGTCATTGTTCTTCGACCAGCCGTGCCGGTGGAGTCTCAGACTCCGAGTGTGGTACTTGGTTATCCACACGGGAGGTGCTCAATGGCACCTCCGCACTCGTACTGGTCTTCTTGACCCCGCGTGGAACTCGATTACCCACGCTAGAGACGTATGCTGCGCTCTCGATCTTCTCGGTCTCTTCGACCTCGTGTGGAACTATGTTACCCACACCGGAGGCGCCCTCAGCGTCCTCCCCAGCAGCCTCAGCTGCTTGCGGACCTATGTTACCCGCCTGTGGACCTATGTTACCCACTTGTGGACCTATGTTACCCACACAGGAGACGCCTTTAGCGCTCTCCTCAGCAGCCTCTGCTGCTTGCGGACCTATGTTACCCGCCTGGTCAGTGCCGTCCGGCACTGCCACAGTCGAAGCCCATACGGCGCGACGACTCTCAGCGTTGGGACTTGCCGTCGTGGCAATCCCACACACTTGGCAATGAGCCTTGGTCTCACGACCGGTTGCGAGGCTCATCGCAACATCTTCACTGGAGTCAGTGACTCCCAGTACTTCTTCGGGCGCATAAGCGCCTTGGGGACCATCCCGGACAGAGGTGGGAACATTACTCACCAAAGCTCTGTCGGAGACTGCAGGCCGGCTAGCCCCAATGGCTTTGCCGCGCCAATCGATCCAGGGCTCGTGCTTTTCGAGCCACGGCATGCCCAGGATCAAGTCGTACTTGTCCATGTCTAGGACAAGAAACGACTCCGTGCTGTCAACGTCCTCAAACTTTACAGCCAGGTCCATACGGACCCCAGGTACGTTAACCATCGTACCATCGGCCAGTCTCACCGAGGCCTGGCCCCTGCCTTTGCTTTCTCTCAAAGCGTCGGCATACTTGTCGCCATTCCGCGCGACCATCTGGCGTCGAGCAAAGTTCATCGACGCCCCAGAGTCAATCAGGACTCTAAAGGGATCTCCACATCCCCGTACACTCGCGTGTACCACGAGCAGTCCGCCGCTGCTCTTTCTCGTCTCGAGAGCACCCAGGCTCTCAGGGGCTAAGCCTCCATGGCGTGCGCCGTCCGCACTCCTACCATGGGGACTTAGATCTTCCCCAGTAGGGCGCCCCGCCCCTACTGGTGACCCCAGTTCCCCTGGCTCTTGGGTCGCGGCTTCTGCCACGGGCCCCTCGAGCCCCTAGGTTTAGAAGGGAACTTCCTTTGCCCTCCCGCAGGGCAGGCACGTTGCATGTGCCCGAGCTTCCCACATCCGTAACAACGGATGGAGCTCTGTACGGCCGTACCCAGTTCCATGGGTACCGGCCCGGTGCTAGCTCCAGCTGCTGGAGCTCCTTGCACTGCGCCTGACGACGCATTGTGGCCTTGCCACACCGACGTAGGAGTACGAGCCTGTCGGTGGCTGTACTCCTCTTGGAGGGCGATCTGTATCGCCTCCTCCATAGTGTTCGCATGCACGCGGAACAACTGTGTGCGGGATGGGCCCACCTTCAGCCATCCATGAACACTGTCACTTTGATGTGTTCAGGTAGGGGGTTCCCCACCAGAGATGCGGCGAGCACTCGCATCTCTTGGATGTATTCGTGCAGCTCACGTTTCCCTTGTTTACAGGCAAGGAAGCGCGAGCGCTGGCGATACTCGTAGTTCGCCGGAAGGAAGGCGGCTCTAAGCTGTTGACACAGCTGAGCCCAGGTTGTGAAACAACCCGGCGTTGTCGCTTCGCGCGTGTACGCCCAGGTCTTCGCCCGACCTCCTAGGATGGATAGGGCGAAAGCGACCCGAAGTCGCTCGGTCGAGATCAGAGCCGCGTCCATCGCGAGCTCGACCTCTCGGACCCAGAAGTGGAGGTATTCTCCCTCCTTCCCCTCATAAGGGTTAACCTTAAGCCTCAACGGCTTAGGTTGGGCTGGCTTCATCTCAGCCACGGGGGCCTGCAACCCCTGTACGTGGGCGATTAGCCCTCTCTCGTACGTGTCGAACGCCTCGATGCGTTCGACCTGCTCGGCCGGCATAGCAGCCGCCGAGCTTCGGAGGGCATCTCCTCCAAAGATGCCCACCATCTTCCGGACCGACTCAAACTGAGAGTCGGTCAAATGAGGGAACTCCCCTCTATCCATCCTGGCTTACCTTGTAGGAGCCACAGAGGATTCAGGTAGCCAATCTACCCGCGTAGGCGTGGATTAACTACAAGTGCTACCAAGTGTGACGGGGTCACACGAGCACCTTGCTTAGAGGAAGCGTGCTATTAAGAGTATACAAATTCTAAGTGAACGGCAGTTCACTAGTCCCTGGTCTTAGGGGACTTAATAGCCAGTTTAGCGTAAGTTTAAGACTGATGTATTTATAGTTAATTAGGTCCATTTGGCTGTAATACAAATTACTAATTAACTATACTTTAACCTAATTATGCATATAAAAGGTAGGTTTAATGCTATTGGTTGGCCCTCAGCCACCGAACCTACGTGGCAGTGATGTGGTCCACACCACCCACGAGTGAGTATCTAAAACGAATACTCACAGAAGTATATCAACTTCTAAAGGCGGTACCCTTTTTTAGGGTACCTCTTCATGTAACCCCGTCACGGTGCTCGTGTGACCCCGTCACAGGCGACAGCGTAGTTCTTAGCGCAACCACCTTAATACTCTGTATCCCCTCGTCTTGCTGCTTTCAAATGAGATTCTCCTGTCCAGTTCTCCAGGTACTCCCTCGACTTTTTTTGCTTACCAGCAACTACAGTCGTTCCAATAATTAGTCTGACAGGCTAATTTATGTAAGCACATTTTCATCGAGCTAACACAAAATAGTCTGGACCTTGCATAGACTAATTTTGAGCTTCTATTTTAGTCTAAGATTCAATGAAATATGCATTGAATTAAAGGAGTGCCTCACCACCCGTCCTATTCACTACTATAAAACTTACCGACTTGCCTTCGTCACTACCGCTCGTGTCATTTTGGTGCCTGTATCTGAGGACTTGTCGTCCGATTCTTCATTTATTCTTGCCTGCTAATTCCTCAGGATACTTTTGACTTCCTGTTGATGAAGGAAGAGTTGACTTGCAGGCTAGACTCTATCTATATTCAAAGATAGGCCGTAGCGCAACATAGCTTTGCCAGCGTACTTGGTACCATTCTCGTCTTGCTTATGATTCATTTTTCTAACAGCACCAGCTGGTAATTACCAAACCATGTCGCTAACTGAATCATTTTCATACCGGTGAGACTTTTTTAGCTCAGACTAATTGTGAATACGCCGACTTTGCCAATACGTAAATTAGTCTGGTCAGACTAATTACTGTAGTGACTGTAATGATGAGACCTTGTACTAGCAACGAAAACCCATCATGAAACCATTCAGCAGCGTAAGGTGCGAATGGTCTAATGGACATTGAGAACGGACAAGCAATTGAACAATAAACTATTCATTGGACTATTAATCAGACCCAACCAAGTCGAGATTTGGTGGATTTTTACAGCTGCAAGTTGTTAAGTTTGCTACTACGCGCTTCGTAAGTACTGTACCAATGGAATTTTTTATTTTTTCCCAGGTCAAAACCAGTACGTTTAAATTATGAGTTTCTGATTGGTTAAAAATGAGGTGTTTGGTCGGTATATCCGGTGGATTGCCTATCCAAAAGTCAATCATTTTCTAATCCCAGCCGTTTTCTTATCTACCAAGAAATGAATTATCAAAGACTCTGAGTTCAATGATTACTCTAAATCAGAGTTTACATTAATTAGCCTTCTACTGTACATGTACCACGCCCAAATCATCCGTAATTTGCATACGAAGCATTTCATGACAACGTGCTTAGGCAAGTATGTCCAGAACGTGATATCCAAGCTGAAGAAGTTCTTCAAGAACAACGGGGAGTAGTTGCACGATTTGAACTAACGTTGGGTTGCGCTTAAGATAAATAACGATTAAAAAAGGTGCATAATTTAACTTGCTTTAGTAAACTCAACATGAATATGGTAACTCTGCTTGTTTCAGTATTCCGACTGTTCCTGCGTGTGATGCGTCACGAGAAACGTTTTCTAGACGGTAATACAATGCAACAGTGTTAGTCTTAAGCTTCGTGTTGCTACGGGGGCGGGGTAATTTCTGTGTTGTGCTTATCTTTCCTGGACCGTGAGTAAGAAGAACAAACAGAAGGGGGCTAACACACAAGACAGCCAATCCAACCGGGAAACCACCGTTCACATAATTGCGGCACCTCTGCAAGAAAATACATAATTGAATCACACACGCAAATTCATAAGGTAAAAAATGCTGCGTACTGATATTTTCACTATCCCATCTGTATCGGAAGAAAGCTTACATGTCCAGTCAGCCTGACAGCCCAAGTGTTTACTGTCCGTGTACATTCGCACGAAGAACACCAACACGCCTTTGCTCTCATTCCCCAATTTACCAAGAACCTAGCTGTCTTCACTTCGAATCAAGACCAACAACCGTTTGCTATGCGTCTGTCCTGTGCCCTCCTAATTGTTACTACTACAGCCACTTTACTCACAAGCGGCAAGGCTGCAGTCACAGACTCCGTCCGCAAGTCCGATATCTCGACGATGGCATCGCCAGATGCGGTTAATGTGATTGGTACGACCCAGAATATTGGTGGTGAAAAGAGATTCTTGCGCTATCGCAACAACGAGGTTCTCGGTGACGAGATAGAAGACGAAGACGAAGAGAGGGGCCTCTTCGATGCCAAGAGTCTGAAGGCTCTTACGCGGGAAGCGGACAGTTTGACTTATACAGAACTGAAAGGAACCGGCGTGAAGAGGTTTTTCAACAGCTTGAAGAAAAGCTACAACCCGGTCAACGTCCCGATCCCGGAGGAGTACACGAAACTCCGAACGCTTTACCATTCCTGGTATTACCATCATTACATCCCGAAATTGCAACGTAGGGGATTGGCTTAATTAAGCAACGCCGACTACGCGCCTTCTATAGGCAACCTTTACCGTAGGATGGTTCAATTCGTTGTCTAAAGCGTAGTTTTTGAATACAACTAAAATATGAGCCTCTCATTGATTAGACGTCACTGTAGTACGTTGTGGTATTCTCGAGTATTCCAGCTTTGTGCTGCCTTCCACGAAGGCTTCATTTTGTTTCAGTCCAGTCCATAGTTTTCTAGGAATACCCGTCAACGGTTTGATGCTGCCGCAAGTGCTGCATTCGTTCCGTGAAGGGCTCTGGATCAGCAAATTAACACAATCCCGTTAAAACACTGTAGTATATAACACATGTGAGGAGGTGGTCTCGTTAAGAGCCTCCTAACGATCCTAGCTATGTTCAGCGCCAAGTAGCCGCTGGAAGAAATCAAAAAAATGGGCCACCAGCGGGTTTGGTTTTTTTGGGTCGTGACCTAAAAACGGGACCTGTCAAAAACAGACCCAAAACTGAGACCTAGTAAAAAAACGGGTGACCTAAATGTCGGTCTTATTGTAATAAAATGGTGCTTAGTAGATGAAGAAATATTAAACTAGAGGCAATTCTTTGGGCTGGGAGGACAGCGAATGCAACTAATAGAAGCTTTAAAAGTGGTGAGGAAATGTGTGTTCTCAGCTGCAACCCAAAAGAAATTGGAACACATAGTCTGCGTAAAGGCAGTAGTTCATATGCACTCGGAAAGTAAATGATCCCACTCCAGATTTTGACCCATACGCAGGTACACAGACACGGTCTGTGTACCTGCGTATGGGTCAAAATCTTGGTAACTTTTTTTGCGTTGTGCGAGTCTGAATATGGTGATACGGTATCTCTGATACCCTCTTGTGACCCAAATCTGCTGAAGTAAAGCGCTCATTGTTTTGTAAACACTTCACATTACGAAAAGTTTCGGGGCACTTCCTCATCGGACACCTCGCATATTCTGCGCGTTGGAAGCCGCTACCACTGGTAGAGTCCACTGCATTACAACTACAGCCACTACAGTGATGAGTCTGAGCACAGATTGCATAGACTAATTTTGAACTTCTAAATTAGTCTAAGATTCAATGAAATTAGAGGAGTGCCTTTTTGCCACCCATACTATTCATCATTAAAAACGTACCAACTTGCCTTCGTTATTACCGCTCGAGTCATTTTGGTGCCTGTCTCTCTATGGACTTGTAGTCCAATTATTCAATTTCTTTATTGCCTGCAAATTCCTCAGAATACTGTTTGATGATTTCCTGTAGATGAGGGAAGAGTTGACTTGTAACTAGACTCCATCTTTATTCAAAGATTAGCTGCAGCGCATCACAGTATTGCGAGCGCAGTAGGCATCACTCTTACCTTGCTTCTGATTCACTTCTCTAACAGCGGCAGCTGCTAATTGTAGGAAGAAACCAAACCACGTCGCCCATTTGGCCCATTTTCAAGACTAATTTTGAAAATTTAGCTCAGACAAATTGTGAATACACCATAAATAAGTCTGACATAGGCTAATTTTGAGCTCAAATTAATACTAGTAGCAGGAATAGAACGCTGTGGAAGTCTATGACTGAACTGGAGACACATTTCAAGCGACACTCTGACCACCAAATCTACACACTTCTGTGTAATATTAGCCTCAGTCTGTGGACTATCGACTCAGGCTACATTTGCGAATTAAAGATATGGGGGCCCCGCACAATGAAATAAGATTGGTTAGGCTGTTCAGCCAGCTAAAGCTGTCCTCCCAGTATAATATTTACTCTATAATAAACGATGTAGTAAGAAATTGAAGTTGACCTACACTAAGTAGCTGCAGCGGATCGGGTATTCTACGACGACGCCACGTTTATCTTGTCGTTCTGGCGTTTGAGTCATGAAGCGCACGTCGAGTCAAGCGCCAATGTTGTGACGGGGTCACACGAGCACCTTACTTAGAGGAAGCATACTATCAAGAGTTTACAAACTCTTAGTGAACGGTAGTTCACAAATCCTTGGTCTGAGGGGACTTAATAACCAGTTTAGAATAAGTTTAGACTGATTTATTTATGGTTAATTAGATAACTTGACCTGTAATACATACAGATTACTAATTAACTATACTTTCCTAAATATCTATATAAAAGTAGGTCAAATACAATTGGTTGACCCTCAGCCACCTGACCTACGTGGCAGTGGTGTGGCCCACACCACTTACGACTGATTTCACAAACAGAAGTATATCTAATGTCGGTACCTTAACCGTCATGTAACCCCTGTGTACACAAATGGAGACCCCAACCATAGAAAAAGCGTAATATGCCCTAGAGAGACACTAATTTTAAAGCCTACTTTTGTTAAAACGGAGAGCAATTTTATCAAAACAGAGAACAATTCATTATTTGTTCCTCTATTTCTGCTGAATAGGGCAAAACCTCAAGTGAGCTTCTCGTTTGCACCGCCAATTTCGCTTCGCTCATGGCGGCCTTCTTCATAAGGATATTCATCCGGCCCACGCGCTGGCCATTGCAGACCTCCGCTGCGCTACGGTTGCAAACGGTCTCTCTGAGGTTCGGATGTGTCTGTTTGTGACGTGTTAACAACGAAATTGGGAGCTGGAACTCCCGGTAAAGGTCTTTCTGTATTGCTTGCCGCTCGTGATGTAAAAAGCGAAGTGAGCTATCTAATCTAACTTGCGGGTGTACCCTCCTGCCGATTTGGCAGTCCAGGGGGAGCGCCCTTGTAGCTCGTGCTGCATGCACTCAAGTGCAACCAGATGCACTCTTGACGTCTTCTACTGACACAGCTGAAGGATGTAACGCGATGGTAGTCATGATCTGCTTAACTATGTTTTAACAGGGTCAACTCCAGCAACCATGGCTGCGGGTTGGAGGAGCTGACGAATGATGTGGTTTACCACCATCACACTGTTCCCAAGTGCATTGGTTTGAGCCCAGTGTAGTGGTGGAGAGTTCGATGAAAAATGTCTGCACACTCACACTGGAAAGAACACAAGAAAGTAAATCCGAGCGGGTTAGTTCAGAGCTAGAAAATGTATTCTGGAAAGAGCAATGCCATTAAGCAGTTGGCTATGAGAGAGTTTACCCTTTTGATGTCACAATTGATTTTGAATTTATAAAGGAAATGGCTGCTTATTTCGCAGCTTTTAACGTTAGATGAATGATCATATGCTCCAAGTACTGCGCATGAGTTGGATCTAAATTTTTCTTTGTTTGGCGGCAAACTATTCAATTGACCTTAAATGATTGAAATCGATGAGCGCTGGATGAATGAAGTATGCCGATGCTTGTGGTATTGGTGACTTGTTATTGTTGGTGACAATGCGATACTAACTACTATGAGAATGCAGGCAATAAATTCCTCCATCTTGTGCGTATTTGCTTGTCTGTCAACACGAACAACGTACTGACAACCCTTGGCTCGCAGAGGGGTCTACGAAGAGTTCTGGTAGTCCGTGGCTTGCAGAGGGATCTGCCAGTTCCGATGATAAATGAAGACTGACTATTACTGTAGTTGGTTTAGATTACGTTATAAAAGATAACTATGAGAAAGGTAAATAGGGACGCGAGCGCCGTTGCCCAAAGGCAGCTCAACTTCAACTTGCTTAGTGCATCTTCATTGCTGGTGACTGACGACTGGTATCTCTCGCCGTGTGCCGTACTATCTTGTTAGTACTCGAATTTACAACTTGCTGCGATCAGCTTCCAGAGCTGGGAGTTTAGCCAGCCATTCTTTCAGTATCGCATTTACACGCTCCTTTTGCTCCCACAAGACCCAGTGGCCAGCATCATCCACAACGTGCATTTCGAGGTTGGGCAAAAAGCGGTGCATCTTGCGAGCCAACTCTGGCTTGAGGACGTGATCATTCGCTGCTGCGATAAACAGCGCAGGGTGGTTGATGATGGAAGACACGCCTTGCTCGTTCTTGAAGTCAATCTCTCGAGTCGCGTAGTACTGACACGTGCTCTGAAACTTGGAGTGCTTGTACTGGTCGACGTAGTACTGAAGCTCCTCTTCCGACAGCATCGCCGAGCGCTGTGTAAAGATTGGGTCTGACGAGTTCGTCACACCTTGAAGTGTGCCGATAATCGGCATCTTGCCATTTTCCAGTGTCGGACTCATCTCCGAGTGCTTACGGAAGACAGCAGTGAGAAAGCGGCGTGGGGCTGAATCCAGCATCTTGCCCGTATTTTCGGCATCCGCCAATATTTTTTGGTAGGAGAAGTACGGGACCTTGGCTACCACAACGTCCAGCGGCATCAAACGCTTAGCAGGAGGCGTGTAAGCAGTGCAAACAGCACCTACTGCCAGCACGCGCTCAGGATGATAGAGACACATGCGCCAAACCTGAGCACCAAATGTCATGGACAAATAATACGTTAGCAAAGCTACTGCACCACTGTATATGATATGAACAAGAATCACCATTCCACCACCCCAGTCGTGACCCAGAAACACCGCTTTCTTAATGTTCAGACCATCTACGAGTCATCACAATGCTCAATAAGACCGAAAGAACTCTACAAGTATCAGTACGACCTCACCAAGTAAAGCAGCCAAGTCGTTCGTGACGTTCTTAGCTCCATAAGCCTCAACGTTTTGTGGTGTTGAGCTTTGACCAAATCCTCTGAGGTCTACGAAAACACTTGCATCAATTGATAGCATCTTCCAATACAGTACGACAACTCTACCAACCGGGCACAATGAGGCGGTACGATGCTTGTAGTGCTTGTATTTGGTGCTACATCAAAGCACAAGTGTTAATTATCAGGCAATTCCAATCGTTTGGATACATACCCGCCACCCAAACCAGAGGTCAGGCCAACCATGCACCAGCACAACGGGCAACGCATCTCGAGGTCCCACATCCACATAGTGCAAGGTAATACCCTCCGCCGTGCGCATGAACGCATGTGGCCATTGTTCAGCTAACGATGCCATTTTGGAATGGCAAAAGACAAATGACAAGTGTTAAACGGAGACTTGAAGCATGTTGAAGTTTGCTTACGTAATACGGATTTGTCTACTACCGTAAACCTGAAAACTGAATACCAAGACAAAAGATTACGCTCGTTCACGAAGGGACACAACCTCGCAACTGCTCATTAGCCTTGGTCTATTCTTACATGATGAACGGCGCAACCTTCATGGCGTCGTGTGGATAAGAGCGGAAGACGATATCAGTACTGAAGGATACGACCGTCTGTCTGTGTCCTCGATTTCGGTGCAGTCGGCTAGTTGCAGCCAACTCGAGAAGCTCAGTCTCTAGTAGGAGAGACTCTCTTCTCCCGCACTCTGGAACTTGTATGACTAGTTCTCGCGTCACGCAGACCTCGTTGATTACAACAAGTGTCGCCTATCAGCAACAGGAAGACATGTTCAAACAAGAACGCCCCACAGGTGAGACCGTCGTGTCGTATAGACGCCATGCGAGGTAGTGAACTGACTCACTTCTCGTCGTGTTGTCGATCCCAGTTCACATGCGGGTGCCATTCTCCACCAGGTCCAAGAAGGTCGCGGGCTCCGTGACTGACAGCTTCGATCAACCTGTAGTGACAGCCAAGCCCCCGCCGATCGGTGGCAAACTCCTTGGTCGCTCAACCAATCGAACGGTAGCTACCGACTCGTTGAATTCGCGTACGACGTCGACAACGTCAGCTTTGGCGTCGTTGACTCGGTTTCATTCGCGTCAAGTCAATCAGTCGACATCCAGTAGCTGCTCTAGGAGCAACGACGACTTGGAGTTTGGCAACACTTCGTTGAATTTGCCATCAATTGGAAACAGCGAACTGCCACGACTTGCGCCAAATGTCGGTCCGTCCACGAGTCACATGACTACCAGCAACATTGTGACGTCGCAGGGAACCACATCGTCGATCTCGTACCCGACTCGTGTCAGCAACGGGAGGACTTCACCCAGGAATGATCTAACCAGGAAGAGACATCCACAAGGACTCGTGGGACTACAAAATCTCGGTAACACTTGGTACGTTTATGGCTTGTCGTGGTGTTCAATCTGTTAGCTCGAAAACTTACACTACTTGCTGTGTTGTTCTATAGTTTTATGAACAGTTGCTTGCAGTGTGTGAGCAATCTACCAGCAATTGTCAAGTACTTCCATCCGGGTCTCTTTGCACGTGAAATTAATGAAACGAGTCCCACGAAAGGAGCTCTTGCCAACGCTTTTGGTGATCTCATCAAGACACTTTGGACAGGAGACAAGTTCAGTACCACTCGACCAGTTGAGCTGAAACGTGTGATTGGAAAAGTAGCATCGCGGTTTACTGGATACGACCAACAGGACGCACAGGAGTTTTTGCGTTTTTTGCTGGATGGACTGCATGAAGATCTCAACCGCGTGAAGAAAAAACCTGCTTACTACGAGATCAAAGATCGACCAGATGCCAAGGACCGCGATGTGTCGGATGAATACTGGAAGTTTTATCTCGAACGGAATGCTAGCGCGCTATCGGAGCTCTTCTGCGGACAGTTGCGGTCGGAAATTCGCTGCGAAACGTGCAATCACCGATCACTGTGCTTTGACGTTTTCTGGGATTTGTCTCTACCCGTACCCAAGAAGTCTGGGAAAAGCAGTGCTGCAAGCCACATGAGGATATCCAGCAGCTTCTTTTCTGGAGGTAGGACAGCTTCGGGTACGAGTGATGCGACATCAAGCAACAGTACTCCTACTAGTGGCATGTCAATTCACGACTGTCTAAAAGCGTACACGGAGCAGGAAGTTCTCAGCGATGATGCAGCTTACTACTGCGCCAAGTGCAAGACCCATCGATCTGTGGCTAAAAAGATCTCAGTCTATCGGCTACCCAATGTGTTAGTGCTACATCTCAAGCGCTTTTCGTACTCCACGTTCAGTCGAGACAAGGTGAGCACGAGCATCAACTTTCCTGCTCAGTGTCTCGACATTGCCGAGTACTGCGCCAGCGACGCTGTTGTTGACGGTAGTACAGTTTACGATCTCACGGGTATCGTACATCACATGGGCTCACTGAACGGTGGTCACTACACTGCCGAGTGCCTCAACGCAGACACACAGGAGTGGTTTGACTTCAATGACGCGTCCGTGACGGCTATCAAGAAACCTGAGCTCAATAGTTCGAGTGCCTACATGCTCTTTTACCAGCGGCGAGAGGAAAAATCACTTACCATTTGAAACGTATCCGAGCATGACCATCGCAACGTAGTAGAGCATACCATGTCAATCGTTATATTATTCCACACACGTTGACCTTTGCCGTGTAACATTTAACGTGGCTTACGTTGTTGCCATCTTCGAACAGTAAAAAGCTGAGCATAATCATTTGCTCAGCATTTTTTGGCTCATGATGGTGAATCCCGGTGGTCTGGCTGGGCTCACCGCACAATGAGTCGAGTTTCACAAAGAACACTAAAGACACAGTAGCCACGCACCTACTCCTCGTTTCACTTCGTTATGGCTCACAACTTGTTGATATCTGGACACTGCAGCAAAAGAGATCATCCACACAGCAGTTCGTGAGTTGGAGAATTCTGCACACCATCTGAAGCTTGGCGGAACGGTGTAACAGAATGGCTGGCAAATACATACGTGCACCTTGCTACGTGATCAACGACACCTCGACTCAAATCCAAAGAGCCCGAGCTGCCCTCGCTTTCTTTCGGTAGTGGGTATGACAGGGTTCGCACGCAATCCCTCCATCTTCTACGTCTCCGGCCGCTGGATAGAGAGTTTGGTCCCCCGACTCAGGGAGAACGAAAGTAGTTGTCATTCTCGAAATCGCCTTCGACTGCGCACTACATCGCCAACTTTCTTCGAGATGCCACACGTTACTCTTTCACTAGCAGTCGTAGCAACTGCTGTTGCCGTCGTAAGCGCTCGTCCGACTTACGTCGCTCTCATCCCCAATGGAGACAATGTCAAAGGAGTAGCAGCTTTGGGCCATATTAATCCTGCTGGAGGAGGTGCCAACAATGATTTTGGTCTTGACTTTGCAAGCGCTGGCAAGTCGTGGACGAAGGAGTTTTGTGAAAAGGATTCGGATGGTGATGGCCAGACCAACGGTCAGGAGCTAGGAGATCCCTGTTGTGAGTGGGTCGAGTCCTCGAACGCCGTTGTCAAGTGGAAGGAGGGAGTCTCGCACCCTGGAAACGCTACATCCAAGTCGGACCCGTCATTGTGGGCCAACGTCTCGTGTGGTTCCTCAAACTCGACCACGAGCTCTACCGCTGGATCTAGTGCTGGAACGGTGGAGGCTGGATCGACCACTGCACCTGCTACGGATGATTCGACACCTTCGACGGACGCGATCTCGTCTACTTCATCTGCTTCGAGTTCTTCGGCGGCTTCTTCATCGTCCAGTGCAGCTTCGGCTGTTACTCCGACATTGTACTCAGCTGCTGGTATAGTTGCAGCTGTTGCTGTCTACTTCATGTAGAACTTATCCTAGTAATAAGACCATTTTCACTTGACGTTTTCCATCGCAAATTTCGAGACTTGAGTCGAGTTGAGTATCGTCAAGAACTGTTGCAGACTGAGTAGTATCGCGAAAAATGCACGCAACACTGTCAAACGGTAGGTAGGATTTCCTGATCCGTGTCCAGTGCGAACAGCAAATGATTATGAATACCATAGTTTTGGCTAATACGTAAGCAGGCAAGACCACCGGGATGGGACGTTACCTTCTGGTGAGTCCGGTGGTCTTGCCCCTTTGGTACAGCCGGGGAACCTTCTCTTCAGTTCCACGTAATGGCCACAGTTATGAAATCACTCTAGTGTTGGACACTGTATCGCAACATTTGCCAAGGCTGGTCATCTTTGGGTTGGATTTTTCCTTTCTGGTCTGGTCAATCACGCCTTAGTTTACAAGAGTTTACTTGACATTCGGCAAAATCGTTAACCCAGCTGGCATACCATCTGAAGAGCAAGACCCAGTTCGCGGGACACAATCTTTGATTGCCAAGTGTGACTTGACCGTTAAATGGGCTGCACACGTTCTAGTGTACAGCAGATTAAAACACGATGCCACGACACAAATCCTGAGCTTCAGTGTCCCATGTTTGTACCGGTACCGATAACGTGAACACCTTCCATCGTTTAGTTCCCCAGTTCACAAGTTCATTCTCCAAAACACCTTCGACTGCACACTCCAGAATCGCATTGATGTCCCGCTCGACTTTTACACTCGCTCTCGTTGCGACCGCTGCCGTGGTTGTTAACGCTCGTCCGACGTACGTTGCTCGTCTTCCGAATGGTGACGGCGTCTCCGGCGTGGCAGCTTTGGGTCACGTTGACCCCGCTGGTGGAGGTGCCAACAACGACTTCGGTCTGGACTTTGCCAGCGCCGGTGAGGAATGGACGACTGAGTTCTGCCAACAGGACTCGGATGGCGATGGTCAGACCAACGGCCAGGAACTTGGTGACCCCTGCTGTGAGTGGGTGCAGGACTCGAACGCCGTTGTGCGGTGGTCCGACGGTGTTTCTCACCCTGGTGACTCATCATCCACATCGGATGAAAGCCTGTGGGCCGACATCACCTGTGGCTCTTCCACCTCCAACTCGACCACCACGAGCTCGGGATCTAGTACCGGCACTGTGGAGGCTGGTTCGACCACAACGACAGAGACGGATGCCACTACTTCGGCTTCGGCTGCATCGAGTGACGCGGCTGCTTCGTCCAGCTCGTCAAGTGCGGCGTCTACTGTGACTCCTGCAATGTACTCGGCCGTTGGTTTTGTTGCTGCCATTGCTACTTTCTTCCTGTAGACGCTTCTCTAGTAAGACCATCAACAAGACAATTCCATTTACTTTTCACCATCAAACGTTTTAATCATGGCGTTAGTCGCGAGTTGGCTATATTAACTGTGACCATTCACTGAGGACTGCAGAGAGCGACATGGTGAGCATTTGCTGTTCTTGGAGCATTCTCTTGAGTCCCTCGTTGCGACGTAATGCTTGTTCTCGTTCTTGACTTTGTTTCGAAGCAACTAGCTTCCATACTGGTTCTACGTTGCAATTGTTGCATGTTTGCTGCAAAATAGTTGCCTTTTGTTTTGATTGATGCAAAGTTTCCACTTCCGCCTCGAGAATCTCGATCTCGTGACGCAAAAGCTCGATCTTAGCTTTGTTGCGCAACCGCGGGGTGGCTGGTCTCTTTCTCTTCATTGACTTGGGTTTTGTATCGGTGTTGTCGGGGCGAGGGTGCAACTTGTTGGGTTTGAGCTCGACAAGTGGTTCTTCGTTCATTAGACTCACTGGCCAAGTTGCATCGTCGAAGTCAAGCATTGCAAGGATTTCAGAGACGAGAAACGGAGGATCATTTCCCTTTGGCAAGAAACTCATGCTGTGGTGAAGGTAAAACTAGAAGTGAGACTTTCCAGGGGGTACGACCGGTTAAGATACTTCTGTGGTGCCTGAAGGAATGTGTGTACGTAAGGTGATATACTTCGAAGTGACTGAGCAACAATGGGTGAAATCGAGTTGCGGCGGTATTTTCCAACTCAGGTTTCTTGGCGAAGACGGCTTTCACTGGAATCTAGTTGTCAACCTAAATGCCACAGTTTCGCTCCTCTGCCTTTGCAATGCGCTGGCATGCACGGCCAACATAATATCCGAGGATCATGAGTGTTGCACTTCAACAACCGGCGCACGAACGCGTCGATTACGGACCAGCCCGGCACAGCACACTGCGATCGGACATGATATCCGATACGCGAAACCTCTCGAGGCTTGCAAACAAACTGCATGTACTGCTTCATGGCCTATGAAGAACCTCTGCAATCTTTATTTGCTTGTGTTGCCGTTGTGACGAGCGTTCTTAGTGTGTCGCTTCAAGGTCTGAAGTTGCCGAGCTCACGTAATCTAGCACACGTTCGCGACGTGGCATCGATTTGCATCGGTGGAGATGTTTCCATCACGTAATCGGTTTTAACGCTTACTACAACACACGCTCACTTCTCGTTTTACCCCGAACGAGCACAATGAGCCACTCGTTCCAAGCGGAACTGACTGACGAGCCGTTTATAGCCGAAATCCTCTCGCTACTTGATGTTGATGAAGGAAGCTGGCCTAACTCTACTGCACCGAACGAACCACTGAGTGAACCTCCACAGCCAAAGCTCAGGCGACTGTGTCCTCGAGCAAATAGCGACACAGTGATCAAACCGAAACGGATCAGGAAAGAAACGGCACCTCGCGTGCGAAACAAAGCCAAGATCGAGCTTCTACACCACGAGATCAAAGGTCTCGAGGCAGTGCTAGCAAGTCTGCAAAACTCACAGCGAGGGGTTGCCATCCTGGAACGGCGTCGAGCAAACTCTTTGTGGAGAATCATTGCCATGAAGCAAAGTCACGAGCGACAGCTCGCAGAACACCGCAACGTGGGACTCAAGAGGATGCTCGAGCAGCAGTACACACTAACAAGATCGCTCACCCATGTGCTCGAAAAATGCAGAGATTTACCCGAAGTAGGTCAAGGTTCGGCAGTAGTGAGAATTTAGCACGGATAGTGATATTGTCGTTTTTTCACGGTCGCTAGTATAGTGAAAATTGGCTAATAGTAAGATTCTACCGAACTCCCTGAGAAAAGAAGGCAAGACAAAAGAGGGCTCAATAAAAAAAACTCGAGTAGTGTATTATTCAAAAGCAGAGACGCAACGAAGAAGGATGACTTTGGGTTGGTTCTCGGTCATATTTCAGTACAACTATATGTGTGCTATCTTAGTACAATAGTTTACTGGTAAAACTTAATAAATTGATGAAAAGGCTATGATTGGTGTAATTCTCTAAATATTTTTTGGCGGGAACGTAGCTTGAATGGCGTCGTCGCAGTCGTTCTCGCAGACTTTCGGGGGCGTAGGGGCTGGAGCCGATGCCAGTGGCACGTCAGGAGGCGTCGGTATGTCCAACTACGCTGAAGAGAAAGGTAAAAGCACGTTAAAACTCCTCGTTTACGTCATTTCACACTAATTTGCAGCTCTGATCAGCAAAATGTGCCGAGTTCCTACGGAATTTTACGTCGAATCTCGACGACCCAGCGCTGGGTCCCAAGTACATGCGGATGATGGTATTATTCCACACGAAATGCTGTGTCAAATGCTGGTTTTAACGTGTTTTTATTGCAGCAAGAAGTGGCGAATCGAGAGCGGACGTCGATCCCCATTTCCCTCGATGATATGCAGATTGTATGCTGTTTTATTGATTATTTACAATAATTAGACAGTGCTGATAGTTTTTATTGCTCTAGTTCGAGAAGGATGATGCAACTTTCGTGTCACGCATTGTGCGCAACGCTCGACGGTACATTTCGCTCCTTTCAGACGCCGTGGACGAGAACTTGCCACCCCCTACAAGGGACATTTCCGACTCGCAAGATGTGCTGGATGTATTGCGGCTTTCCCGAGCTCAAGAACTGGCACAGCAGCGACAGACGGACGAGAGTGAAGCGGACGGCAATCAACCGGCTAATGCTGCCAACATTTTTCCTCCAGCGTTGATGCGCCGCTTTGAGGTGCATTTGATTCCTGGTGTCAAGCTGAAAGCAGTGCCGATTCGAGAGGTGAAGGCTGCAAAGGTTGGTGCTCTGGTGAGGATTAAGGGCATGGTGACACGTGTGTCTACGGTGAAACCACTGCTCACAGTAGCGACGTATACGTGTGAGGCTTGTGCCTACGAGGTGTACCAGGAAGTCAAGGCGCGGCAGTTCAACCCCTGACGCAGTGTCCCAGTGAACGTTGCCAAACGAACAAGGCTCAAGGTCGCTTGATCATGCAAACAAAAGCTTCCAAGTTTGACAAGTACCAGGAGGTTAAGTTCCAAGAATTGCCGGATCAGGTCCCTATGGGACATATTCCGCGGTCTCTTACTGTGTATCTGCGGGGCGAACTCACGCGCACGTGTGAGCCTGGTGCGCTGGTCACGATCTGCGGTGTTTTCTTGCCACTGCCATATTCACCCCAACGGCAAATGCAGATGGGGTTGGTCACGGAGACATATCTTGAGGCAACAGATGTGGTGAACCACAAGAAACGATACTCAGCTATGGAGTCGTCAGAGGCGATGGAAAGCGCTGTACTGCGATTACAGGAAGGATCGGAAAATGTGTATGAAGTGTTGTCACAATCGCTGGCACCTGAAATCTATGGTCACGAAGATGTGAAGAAAGCACTGCTGTTGCTGCTCATTGGTGGTGTTACAAAGCGCATGGATGAGGGTATGAAGTTGCGTGGCGATCTAAACGTGTTGCTTATGGGAGACCCTGGTGTGGCCAAGTCGCAGTTGCTAAAGCATATTGCTACGGTAGCTCCACGAGGTGTATATACGACAGGTAAAGGTAGTTCTGGTGTCGGTCTGACTGCAGCAGTGGTGCGTGATGCTACTACAAAGGAAATGACACTCGAGGGAGGCGCGCTTGTTCTGGCAGATATGGGTATTGTTGTATCGATGAGTTCGATAAGATGGAGGAGGGGGATCGTACGGCAATTCACGAGGTTATGGAGCAACAGACTGTGAGTATTGCCAAAGCTGGTATCACAACGACGCTAAATGCGCGCACATCCGTGCTAGCTGCTGCAAACCCCATTTTCGGCCGCTACAACAAAAAACTCAGTGCTTCGCAGAATATCAATCTACCCAACGCGCTGTTGTCTCGTTTCGACCTCCTCTTCCTGTTACTGGATGTCGCTAACTACGAGAAGGACGAAGCGCTTGCACGCCACGTCACATTCGTGCATCGCTTCTCGCGCAACCCAGAGATGAAGTTCGATCCCGTACGTCCTGAAGTACTACGCTACTTCATTGCCATTGCCAAGCAGTACCAACCGAGTATCCCGGAGCACCTCTGCGGGTACATTGTCGAGGCATACGTCACGCTACGCCAACAGGACGCGAACGAACACGCTCGTGAACGGCAGCAACAACAGTTCCGTCAGCATCAGTTCGGAGACGGCGGTGCGAACGACGCACAGACAGCTATGACAGCTCGTCAATTGCTGAGTATCTTGCGACTCTCTCAGGCACTCGCACGGTTGCGTTTCTCCACTGAAGTTATTCACCAGGATGTCGACGAGGCCATTCGACTCGTATATGTGTCCAAGGCGTCACTGACAGAGCAAGACGACGCCAATGGGTCTGGTAGCAGTGGCAAGGCAGGTGCAGCAAACAACGGTCGTAGTGGTGGATCCACTGATGCTACGTCCAAAATCTTCCGGTTGGTACTGGAATTCGCCACAGATCGCAACTTGAAGGTTCTCGCAATGAGTGACTTGGAGCCGGTTGTACTGCGCAAGGGCTTCACATCTCAGCAATTGTATGCCTGCATCGAGTACTACCAGGGCCTCGAAGTCATGCAGTTGTCCAGCAACGGCACCCGCCTCACTCTCATTCAGTAGTAGAGCTAACCATGAAAAACACGAACCAAACTATAAACTGTTTCTTCCACCATCGCGTGCTGTTCACCGTGAACTTCACGCTTAACGAATGCAGAATGTCTACTTGATCAACTTACAACCAACACGAAGTAAAATGGTCTAGTACGAGTAAATGAATAGCAAGCTTGTTGTTCATCTGTACGCTGACTAAAAGCTAATGTAAGAGGCGCGCTTAGAAGCGGACCATGCGCTCAAGCATGCGCTTCTTGTCCTCGAGCTCACGAAGAGTAGCCTCCTCGTGGTCCTCGAGCCAGTCACGGGCGTCACGGATAGCGCTCTCAACGTTGGTGTCACCCTTCTCGCGAGCCATCTCGATGGCGCGGTAAATGAACTGCTCCAGGTCGTTACGGGCCTCGATGCGGCGAAGCATCTCGGCGTCGTCCTTCTTGAACTTGTCGGCCTCAGCAACCATGCGGTCAATGTCCTCCTGGCTCAGACGGCCACGGTTGTTCGAGATGGTGGTCTCGGCCTTGGCGCCCGTCTTCTTGTCGCGGGCAGACACGTTCAGGATACCGTTAGCGTCAATCTCGAACGTCACCTCGACCTGAGGCTCGCCACGCTTGGCACGCTCCAGACCCGAGATGTTGAACTCGCCCAGCTTGTTGTTGGACTCAACGCAGGCACGCTCACCCTCGTAGATGCACACATCCACGGACGTCTGGTAGTCCTCCTCGGTCGTGTAAACGCGCGTCTTGCGCACGGGGATAGCAGTGTTACGCTTAATAAGCACCGACATAACCTTGCCACCGTCTCGATACCGAGCGACAGAGGGGTCACATCCACCAGCAGCAGCGAGTTGGTGGCGTCGTTACGGATGCCGTCAAGGATGGCACCCTGCACAGCGGCACCGTAGGCAACAGCCTCATCCGGGTTAATAGACTTGGACAGCTCCTTGCCGCCGAACAGAGTCGACAGCATGGTCTGCACCTTGGGGATACGCGTGGAACCGCCGACAAGCACCAGCTCCGTCACGTCCTCGGGCTTCATCTTGGCGTCCTCGAGCACCTTGAGCACGGTCTCCTCGCAACGCTTGAAAAGCTCCTCGTTCAGCGACTCGAACTTGGCACGGGTCACGGTCGACGAGAAGTCCACGCCCTCGAAGAGCGAGTCCACCTCCACCGACGCGCTCGTGGTGGTCGACAGCATACGCTTAGCCGACTCACAAGCCGTACGAAGACGACGCATAGCACGGGCCGATCCAGACGGGTCCAGGTTGCGGTTCTTGCGCTTGAACTCCGTCAGGAGGTGCTCCACCATGTTGTTGTCGAAGTCCTCACCACCCAAGTGAGTGTCACCGCCAGTCGACTTGACCTCGAAGATGCCGTTCTCGATCGACAGGATCGACACATCGAAGGTACCACCACCCAGGTCGAAGATCAGCACGTTGCAAGCCTTGCCGTCCGTACCAGCGTTCGTGTCAAGACCGTAAGCCAGAGCAGCAGCCGTAGGCTCGTTAATGATACGCTTGACATCAAGGCCAGCAATGGAACCAGCGTCCTTGGTGGACTGACGCTGCTGGTCGTTAAAGTAAGCGGGCACAGTGACCACAGCCTGCGAGATGTTCTGGCCCAAGAAAGCCTCAGCAGTCTCCTTCATGCGCAGAAGCACCATGGACGAGATCTCCTCGGGCGTGAAGCTCTTGTTCTCGCCCTTGAACTCGACCTCAATAAGGACCTTGTCATCATCACCCTCCTTGATCTTGAAGGGGAAGTGCGTGGCATCCTTCTTGACCACTTGATCGCTGAAGCTACGGCCAATGATACGCTTGGCATCGAACACCGTGTTCGTGGCGTTACCAGCAGCCTGGATCTTAGCAGCTTCACCAATGAGACGCTCGCTCTCATTGAAAGCAACCCACGACGGGGTCGTACGGTTACCCTCACTGTTAGCAATGATCTCAACCTGGCCGTCCTTCCACACGCCCACGCACGAGTACGTCGTACCAAGATCAATACCAATGACCTCGGAGAATCCCTTCTCAGCACGCTTAGCACGTTCTTCACGTTCCTTACGAGCCTTGTTAATCTTCTCTTCAATCTCCATGCGCTTCATCTTGCGGGTAGCTTCGTCCATCTCGACGCCGCTATCTCCTCATCCTGCACCTGCTGAGCAGCCTGTGCCTGGGTAAGACCAGCCTGCAGAGCCTTGTTACCCTTCTCAACAGTCAGACCTTGCGTGTACGCCGTAATGGCCTTGGCATAGTTCTTGATGTAAAAGTGCGCAGCTCCAAGACGTGCGTAGCCCTTGGCGAACTTTGCATCAATGTCAATGCACGTCTTAGCGTCCTGCATGGCAGGCGTGGCCTGACCAGCCGACAGATAAGCAGCCGAACGGTTCGAGTAGTAAATGACGTTCGTAGGCTCGTACGCAATGGCCGTCGTGAACTCCTTGATGGCCGTAGCGTGATCGCCAGAGGCAAAGGCAGCGTTACCACGCTCCTTAGCCTCAGCGCCGAGCTTGGCACGCTCTTCCGTAGGGACGGCAGCATACACGTCCTTGGTGGTCTTACGAGAACGACGCTTTGGGGCCATTGTGACGACGGAGACGGAGGTAGAAAGTGACTTGCCCGCGGCCTTCCGAGTTGGAAAATGACCATGGGGAAGCTATCGAGCGCTAAGGACCAATCGACTGGGGTTGCCAATTGACAACTGATAAATAGATGTTGTATGGGGTAGTTGCTACTTAAGGGCAACTACTCGTGACCAGTAGTTTTGACATCTGATTCTGATTCGACGATATGATTGCCATGCGAGAAGATTGTGTTGCTCCAATTTTCGAATGTAAGTGGATGATTGAAAGCAGGGATAAGGAGGTTGATGTTTTAATGTGTGGATGTGCTTTAAGGTTGATGTTTTTTTTATAGTGTGGATGTAAAATGATAGTCTGTTGTAAAGGTAGTGGGATTGATGCGAAAGACACTTGATCTAGCCATTTCACAGGTTAATGCAATGCAGAGCAGGTTGTCAACCAGAACTAGCACGGAAGGTGCTGCTTGCAGCTCTCGTCTTCCGCCATTGAGCGATAGCCAGTACACTCCATCGATCAGACAATGGCATGTGTTGCAGTCGACAGTATCAATATCACTTGAGCATTTACCTTCCCTCACGCAGCATTCATCTAGTTCATCACTTTGCAGTCTAAACCCAGCACTCACCGTTTCCAAGCGCTTAGCTACAGTAGCTCCAGCTATTGCAGCCAAAGCTTGAGACGGTAAGCGTCACCCCCGTTTAAATAGTACTTGACCAG